>CAJQZN010045708.1:0-14490 GCA_907164685.1 Colias eurytheme
AGCTTAAAGATAACCCAACTAAATAGATAAGTTACCTAAAGAGGGACTAAATTGTGGAATGTCACTTATACCACTTGCAATTTCAGGATAATATACAACAGTTCAAGCCGAACTTAAAGATAACCAAACTGAAAAGATAGGCACTCATAGAGGGACCAAAGACTGGAATGTGACTACCACTATCAATTTCAGGATTATAAACAAGACTTCAATACTAACTTAACGATAACCCAAATAAAAAGAAAGGCACCTATAGAGGAACTAAATACTGGAATGTGACTACTACTATCAATTTCAGGATTATTATTAATGTGTTCAATTGTATTTGACGTTCAGTATTCGGTCAAAGCTAAGTTCAACGCCAATTGAATAAGTGGGCGCTAGATTTGCTAAGTGAAGCATGGACAGACATGATATGGGCGGATAATCGTGATTACAAAACGAGGCAATGATTTGCAAATGACGTGTGCGATAGTTAATGGAAGCTAGTGTTATATCCGTGAATTATGCGTAAAAGGGCCGATTTTTCAATGCTTGGATAAAACTTATCCGTCCAATAAAGTATTACACGATAATATTAAAATGTCACGTAAACTGTCAAATACGGGCAATTAGAATACGTTTTTAAAATAGTAGTTTTATACATTATTCGACGAATAAATTTTGCATTGAAAAATCGGCCCTTAGAATAATAAGGTTCATAGATAACTAAATAAATGTTTTTGGATAACGCTTTCGAGTCTAACGACCCCATATTTTGTCCGTATAATTTAAAATAAGTTCTATAAATAACGTTTTACATAGACCCTTCATAATACCGCGCTGCGTATCCATGGGATTATACTCAACCAAAGCGCCACCTAGCGGAACTTTAGTACAAAAAAGTCCACGTTCATAACTAAAATCACGATGCACGTTCCCCGCTGCATTATTAATTAGTACTTTCCGCTTAACCGCGCCTGTATTCAGGATGTTCAAACAGTCGCTGGGAACTGTTGGTTAACGCGAAATTAAATATTCAACGGACAATATTGCGTCTCCGTAAAGGACTGGCCTCTTGTCTTGTGTGAGCGAATCGGGCATTTTTGATTAAAACCAGATATTGCTTCGGATTAAATTCTTTAGCTTACAGTGGGATATTGTGAATTGTTCTATTCTAGGAAAAACGGTTATGAGAAAAGCATTTGAATATTGAGATGTTTTTGCGGTTTGAGGGGCTTATATCTCAAAACTATTACAATTAGAATCAGTTACACAGAAATAAACAAGCTTAGCGTCATGCTTACGGCGAGGAATTAAACAATTAGGTATTAATTATTATTACAATTAGATTAGATTTTATATTCATGTTATTTAATTTCTTACTTTTACAAAAGATTTATGGCTTTTTACTTTGTTACATTTCTGATTTGTTACATTTCTATAATATGATATTTAGTTCACTTTCAAGAGAAATTGCTCGAAATTCGACTCAAAGGGTACCCCGCTGAACTCGTAAAAAAATGATACAAAGCCAGCAACTTTATATTTCTGTTCAAAGAGGCATCGATTCGGGTTAAGCCCTTAGCATAAATCAGAAGACTTTCCAATCGAAACACCGCAGCGAATGCATTTGCGTGCCAACTACGGCGGTTTGGCGAGTCAAAGACAATATATCACGATTTTTAATCTGTTATTCTAAAATTGAATGGAACATTTTTATGATTGTAATTAATTTTTACTCTGTGCTCAGCTTTTCAATTTGTATGTAACACGTTTTTTTATAGCTTCACCTGTATCTTTATATGTAGCCGACTCTTTTCGACTGGATTATGACCCACTTTAATCGGAAAGATTTGTACACTTATCAAGGATCGATGACAATACAATAATTTAATTAGTGTATCTTATTGAAGTGAGTATTTATTAAGTTTCTTTTTAACTAATTTTATTTGTTACCGGACCAAAATAAGGCCAGATTTTTAGGTAGTTTAACGTACCTAGTGAAAAATTAAAACCTGAAATTATAAGTAAGATTTTTTTTCACAGTTCACTACTATATTTCTATCTAAATATCACGGCAACAACATCAAAATCCTGCATCACGAACATACCCTCATTTAAGGCTAATAAACAGAATGTTCGCATTAGAACGTGAAACAGGTCAGGCGTCCGCGGACCGGTGACCGGAAATGATTTTTGTCTTCATGCACCAATGCGACGCCATTTTGAAATCACTCCGGATTAATATGTTACATGTGTTTAATTTGGAAAGTGGAGTAAAATATTATATTTTCTTACCTGAAAAAATATGACTGAATTAATATCTATGAAATATTGTTGGAAATTATTTGTTTCGATATTTAAAGGATTATTCTGAGTGAATTATAAGAAATATTCGTATAATTCTTGTATAAAAAAATGAATAAGTTATTAATACATTATTTTACAGTCATTTGATGTCAGATGTTAACATCATCTATGATTTAGCACATCTATGAACCTGTTTTTTTTAAAGTGAAACTTTTATTACATCGTCTCAAACTTTTTGGTCTGTGTAGCGCATGTCGCGTGTATCGCGGCTGCCGACCGACACGCGACATGCGCTACACAAAGCAGTGTTCGGAACCGTTCGAACAGTTTCACTTTTACCGTGGTTTCATAAAACCACACAACATTTTTTTTAATTAAAACAAAAACTTCCACAACTACTATTAATTATACAACCAATCAATTATTCATAGTGAGCCACGTGATGATGTATGCTACAATATCACCTGAGAAACTAAATATTTAAAACCAATATATGAAATCATGAAAGCACAAAACCATAATAGAAATAAATAGATTCAATGTGTGCCGTATTTCTTTACTAAACATTCTTATGTTTATTGTAAGAAATTATTATAGTAAAGAAATTAGACAAAAATCGATAAACTTTAACAAACTCGATAAGTAATAGAAAACTCTATAATTACGTGCAAATTAAATAGCCAAGTTCTTTTCACAAACGACTTTTGAAATCAAATGGGGGACCGTAAATGAAGTATGAAGTAACTAAGGCGAGACCATTAATTAGAGAAATGAGTTTACGAAGCTTATTTGCAAAGTCAACCGTGGAAATGTTGGCCACTATAAGCTGCCCCGAATATATTTTATTATCCTTGTTTAGGTTAATACACGTCATTATATATTCAAGTTTGTATTTTTGGAATAGAGGCACGTACTGTTTGGGTTCGTTATTATAATATGATGATGTATTTGTAAGCATTTTTAACCGACTTCAAAAAAAGGAGGAGGTTATCAATTCAGCCGGTATGTTTTTTTTTTTTTTTTTTATGTATGTACACCGATTACTCCGTGGTTTCTGAACCGATTTACGTGATTCTTTTTTTGTTCGATGCGGGATGGTGTCGAATTGGTCCCATAAAAATTTTATTCGGATAGGCCCAGTAGTTTTTATTTTATGAGCATTTTTGTCTATATTTGTAAATGTTGCAAGTGCAAGTTTGAAGTCGGTTGTTTTTAACGCAGTTATTAATACTTTTTGATCGATAGGTAGACCAATATTTTATCTTATGGAAAGCGGAAATGCTGTCTAGTTTGCCAAGAATTCTATTTAACATATAAATACACAAACATAATAACTAATTTTATGATGGAAAGAATCTCATTTGTTCTTTAAAGGAATCATATTTACACTAATCCATCCTGAAATCCTTTTAACTATATCGCATCACAGAAAAAACTACGGACGTAAAAAGACCATTCAATTTCTGTTTAAGATAAAAGACATTCCTACTCGGTTCTTAAAGTGCGTCATTACAACCCCAGAGCTGTTGAGAAGATCAGGTGAATTGGAACGGTTGCTACATGGTTGCTACAATATTGCAAATAACGCCTACGTGTAGGGTTTCGTCTTTTTTGTGTAAATAATATTGTGTACAATTTCTGCTAACTCTGGCAATTTTGTCCGCTCGTTTGGCCAGCAATAAATGGTCTAGCAGAACAAAAAAGAAAGATCATATTTAAAACCCCGTACCACACAAAAAGTCATGGAACTTCACTTTAAGGTCTTGGGTATCGATTATCGGCAAGGATAAAAAGAAAATGTCTAGTAGGACAAGGAAGGCTGATCATAAAATAAAATTGATCAGTGAAATAAATTATGCATTTGCCCCATAGAAATAGACTACTTATTTTTACTAAATATGTTCTCTAAGGAGACGAACATAGTTCTAGGAATTTCCAAGAGCATTAGCTTTACAATTACATAGTTTCACAGAATCTTTGAAACATAAAACCAGACTGCTTTGTAATGGGTGACGTCAATTACTTTATTATATACTAGAGGTCCACCCCGGCTTCGCCCGTGGTACATATTTCGCAATAAAAGGTAGCCTATGTCCTTTCTCGAGTATCAAAATATCTCCATACCAAATTTCATGCAAATTGGTTCAGTAGTTTAGGTGTGATTGAGTAACAGACAGACAGACAGAGTTACTTTCGCATTTATAATATTAGTATGGATTATTTTGAATTCTTATCCCGTTTCTGATTTCGTTGAAACTTGGCTTATTATTAGAACAGCGTTATGGAATTAAAAAATATTTCACATATTCTATCCTAGTTGTGCCTCGCGGTTTCACCCGCATTGCTCCGCTCCTGTTGGTCTTAGCGTGATGATATTATATAGCCTATAATAACCTTCCTCAATAAATGGGCTATCTAACAACGAAATAATTTTTCAAATGGGAACAGTAGTTACTGAGATTAGCGCGTTCAAACAAACAAACAAAAAGCTGAAGCTTTATAATATTAATAATAATTATAACATTTTCAGAATAGCGAGTACCTATCTACATACATATTATGATTTTATCAATAAGTTGATAATAAGATAATTAACAGAATCTTCAAAGCTGTAATTACTAAATCGGTCGTTTTGTTTTTATTTAATAAAAAAAACAATAGATAAAAATTAAAATACTTTATATCGTTTAAGCAATAAATAATCCGATAATCTTTATTATGTTATAACGTTCCCTATGAAAATATTCAGCATTCAGAAAAATATCTGTTTCAGTGTCAGTTTTCCTTGAAAGAGATTCATTTTCCAAAATAAAGGCGAAAATACCATCTCAGAAAATATCAAACTGAGCGTAATGCAGCTGTCGACTTTTCTGACTTTCACACCTTTTTTACTTTTTATCATCTTGCTTCGTATTATCTTACAGATTTGAGTATTTTCGATAAGTCTTTAATTTAGGTAACTAGTTGTTTAAATAATAATAAACGTAAGTACGGAACCGCAGTAGATCATATAATAAAGCTACGAAAATTCGTAGAACCTCGTAGAACCAACTTATCTTGACGTAACCTCAAAAACTCCTGCATCGATTTTTATTCTGTTTTCACCAATATGTAGCGTGATTCTAGGCACATTTTACTATATCATTTGTTAAGATTTAGACACGGACGGGCGTAGAACTATTTATTTTTATTTATTTATGGATGAAGTAAACAATTATCGAGGATTTACGATATTGTGACGTCAAAATTTGATCGTTTTAGGATACAGTGACCTCCAATCCCTTACATTTAATTCGAGTACGAGCCGGTCGTCCGAATGATTTCACTTTTCGTTCAACCTGAATAGAATCCCTTAGGAACATCTGTATAGCGACCTCTGTTTACTTTGTACACAAAAACCTATCCACACTGTAGTTTAATAGCTGTTTTTATGATCTTACGGGCAAATCTGTAACCTATAAAATGCGCTGTTAAATGAACGTTTTATTTACTCGAGTAATGTGTTTGTTGCTATATTAGATATTCTATTATCTACTTGTTTTCAATTACAAACTCGTATATAAAAATAAAGAGTATAAAAATAATACCGTCGATATGTAAGTACAAGCAGTAAAATTAAACAAAATAAAACTAAATTAATTATTTACGAATCACACTGTTTACATTCCAAGCGCGTGAAACTCAGAATCAAACTATAGGATTGAAGTAAAGTTTGATACATGAATATTGAAAAAAATCTAAATTGATTTTTGAAATGACAATGTAATCTATATACTAATATTATAAAGCTGAAGAGTTTGTTTGTTTATTTGAACGCAGTAATCTTAGGAACTACTAGTCCGATTTGAAAAATTCTTTTGGTGTTAGATAGCCCATTCATCGAGGAAGGCTATAGGCTATATATCTTCATGCCAAGACCAACAGGAGCGGAGGCAAGCGGGTGAAACCGTGAAGTGCAACTAGTAAAATATAAACTCGAGTAAAAAAAAGGTCCTTTGAAACTCAGATTATAACTTGACATTACACCCAGCCCAGACAACCGAGAATTGTCACGTTATAAGAAGAAGAAGACAATAGTAATGTCCAAATTACATTTTACTTCATTTCTATCTAGGCTTTATCTAGGTATGACCTGTTACACTGCCCTATTTAAAATTGTAGGTATCTCAATTTCAAACAATAAAACCAATCGAAAGTGTAGCTTAATTAGTTCAGAGCAACGTTCAACCAAATTCAATATTTGTTTTCGAATTCAATCAATTATAACATTGCCTTGTAACATACTGGTATAATTGAATTTATACTAGTTTCTGTTTATGTAACGTTTCCCTGAGAGACACATATTGATCGTCGGTCATTCCAGATAAATTAAGGTCGGAAACAAAATGGCTATTCTAATTTCTCATGAACCCTTTCTCATTTATTTTCATAGACAGCAAAATTGCTTAAACGCCTATGTACTATGTTATAGCATACGGGCTTGGGGCTGCGGCCTTACTTGCGTGGTAACCGAGTAAATAGTTGACTGTGTATTAATGCAAACTAACTAGATGATATTATGTTTTAATCCCAGATTCAATCTTAAACATAGGCATCTATCTACCTCCTTCCTACCTTCGCAAAATTTCTAAAAATAATTTCTAATATTAAATTCTTAAAATAGTAACTATTAGGTAAATATTGTGTACATCATTGAAGAAAAATTGAAAAGGACCCTCCGTTTATTTGAGGAAGGAAAGTCAAGACAAGTTTTGTTTTCTTGCGAGTGTCTTGATTGTACTGGCAACCACATTATTGTTTTTTTTTTTAATAATATACTAGCTTACCGCCCGCGGCTTCGCCCGCTTTGACTTAAACCTAATAAATTATATATTAAAACCTTCCTCTTGAATCACTCTATCTATTAAAAAAAACCGCATCAAAATACGTTGCGTAGTTTGAAAGATTTAAGCATACAAAGGGACATAGGGACATAGGGACAGAGAAAGCGACTTTGTTTTATACTATGTAGTGAAATGGAAGAATTTTTATAATATCTTACCTAATAGAAGAAAAAATTATTGCGGTCACAAAAAGGCAATACAAAAACCAATAAGCGTAAATAGACCAAGGATACTTTTTTTTTTAATTTTAGAGCCGTTTGTGAACATGAAAGAAAAGCAATTTCAATAGACTTAAAAGATGAATCATTACAAGATGTAAGGATTTTATTTTCCAAACGCCTTCAAACTACAAATTATCAACTAAATATTTATTTCTTTTTTTATTCTTAGTTGAAAAAAAGTTAGCCAACTTATATTTTCATTTTATAATTGGTCAATTATTATAAAACGAAAAACACTCCCCGCTCGTGTTTATTGTGCGTTTATTTTAACTATAGCAATATCACAAGAACTGTATTTATAATTTTTAACCTTTGAAAATATTTCCAAAATTATACATAATTTAAAAACCAACAAGAACTAATCCATGACAGGCCCACATAAATTTCCATCCTAAATATACCCTCCAAATTGTGTTTCCACAATGAAAATGCGCAGCTTGTTCATTTCTAATTTCCATACATATTTTTGTAAATCAAATGTTGTAGGTTATCAATCTCGCAAGCACGACAAATAACAATTAACAACTTATAATAAAAACAATCAACTTTTACAATCCTTTGCGTTATTTATTTTATTGTTCAACTCTTGGTTGCATTACCGATTAAGGAAGCTTGTAAAATCTTATCTAAAATGTTAATATCTCTATCTTGAAGTTTACTATTGAAACTCAGAGGTTCGTATTCTCAAATGTAGTGGGAGAGGGTCTTAACGATCACCTTTGCTATAAAAAGACAATTAAGCGAACATAATGGCCAGAAGCAAGGAACTTGGCTGAGCTTCAAACATTATCTTCGCATCTCTTGAACAAACTTTTAACTTGATAAGGTTATAGTTCGTGAATCTAGGTGTTAAAGGGGCTAGGTCTATATACTCTGTTATCTAGGATGTACATTGTACAATGTATAGTAGAATATAAGAAGAATAGAAGATATATACATAGTAGAACTGGTACTGGTCAAAAAACAAAAATTAAATATCTAATATCTAACTCTATATCAACAAGGAACTTGAACTTTGTCTTTCTTGAACCTTCTATAAAAAATAAAATATATCGAAAAAGTTCACTTGAATACGCAGATATAAATACAGTGTTATATTTGAATGCAGTGTATAAATTTGATAATCTATAATATGTATAAGGTCGCGGCTGAAAACGGCTGATAAATCAATACTGCAGCATTAAATAATACAGTACAATTGAAATAAATTTAGAGACGGTAATATTTTGTTCCAATTATTGTTTCGTGTTGGATTTTCAAGAGCCAAGGCTTTTATAAACGAAAAGGTAGGCGTGAGATTAAAATAATTTATTTAGCTCTAAAAACCAACGTACAATATTCGTTTTTCTTATATTTTTCTTTATTTTTGCAGCTATTTTAAAGTGTTTGTCTCATTAGCAAAAAATCCGCTTGAATGTAGAAATCTGCTTACAAGAAATAAACAATTTGACTGCATGCAAATTTAGCGTGTGTCACGTTACCTCTTCTGTTAAACTACTTTTTATTTGAAGCGCTACAGCGACGAATTTGCATAATCACAAACGAGTTTTTAAACCTTAATCTAGGCAAGGTTTGTTTCAGGGAAATCTATTACATTGTTTGGCTTTGTAGTTTGTTGGAAATTAACTTTAATTTTAGCTTTAAAACTATAATAATTAAAGGTCGAGTACCTAATGGTGTAATTAGATGAAGTTGGTATTATGAGGACAATGATAAGAAGAAATGTAGGAGCATGCAAATAACAAGAATTCTTTGAAACCTTTGAAATTAAAGGTATATAAAAAAAAACTAAATTAACAACAAAAACTTCTAATTCCAAGCTAAAAATATTCATTTTCAATACCTAGGTATTTAAAGTTTTTCCAAGTGTAATTGAAGATTTATAGTTTAAAAGTGCTTATCAATAAATTTCCCTGACTCAGAACTAGCACAAAGAAGAAATTTAATAAAATTTTACCTTCACTCAGACACGTATAAATGAAAAGGGATATAACTTTTCAAATAACTGAGCAGCTCTTGTAATTCTCCATTTTTCGCAATCGCACCAGACTTATTTTATAACTACGTTTTATTTTTCAGACCATTTTTTTAATAAAAAATTACTTTCTGGTTTTAGAATAATGCGCATTATATTTTAGTCAGTTTTGCATACGAAACTATCGATTTACATACAACCTTCAACCGTTTTATGGAATATACTCATAAGAATACCTACGCATTCAAACATACACTGGGATCTAAAATTAAAATTCGACTAGGTATTTGCCGTGAAAAATAAAGTTCTCCGCGCAGCAGTATGTGATTTTGAGCCTAAACACAATAGCAAAAGGTAGAAATTCCTCATCGTTGACTGTTTTAAATACGAGAGGTCTGACAGATCATTTTTCATATTCCATCCATTCCGCACCCTGAAAAGGCACGTTTTTCTTCATATTTCGCTGCTCGCTTTGACGATTTTTGTTTTCAACGTGGGAAATATTTTATTCGATCTTCCCATTCATAGCTTTTGATTTACCGCATCATTTATTCACTACGTGTACGGTGTAGGGGATGTGAGCATTTTTATCCGCAAATGTTTATCACGCAGTTTAGTTTTTGTACAGCAATTAGAACTTATGGGTGAACCGAGTTGATTCATGGCTTAATTGGTAATTTATATGTACATAGCTTCACAACGTAAGTTTTAAGGTTCCTGCTTAAATTAACTCGTTTTCAGACTTTCAGAGGTAATGTATCACGTGACCTTTTTGATATAGGACAGATATAAAACTCTTACCTGAACAAGATCACCATGTATTCCTCCTGCAGCGGTGATGGTGATCAAGCAGACATAAGGCACCAAATCTTCCCGCGGCCGATGTAATTCAAGCTCGTACGTTCTTCCTATGTCACCGTAGTAGGTTTTATTGCAGCCTGAAAGAGAATATACACTTTAATATAAACATGATGATTTATGAAATGGACTTTTTGATCGCTTGGAATGAATGTTACCTGCACACATTGTAAAAATAGAAGGTTTTTCTATTCAAAGGTTTGTATTTTTTATTACTTTTGATGATTATAGATTTTACATAACGTGTCCCGAAACACAATGTCTATTTATTTTTGTCGAAATATAGGCAATTTTTTCGTTTGATAAATATCTAACGAGTAAATAAAAATACCAAAAAATAGGTTTGTTTTCTACATGGAAGCGAAGTCAGGTGAACTCAACTTTACGTTTAATATTAAAGCCCCTCTTTACATACATTGTTAAATACGATATTAAGGCACACTGTCTCTTTGAAATTCGCAAAGTCTATAAAACTTTCCTCAAAGCTTTCTTCGACTACTAAATTATGCAAGATAAAACACCTTCGACACTTCTCGCCTCACTCAAGCCGAATACAAAGCAGATTCTTCATGAGATTTGAACAAAATGAAAATGTGCGTATATCCCACATTGTGCCCTATACACTTATATTATGAACAACGTAAGGATTTAGTAAAATGTTGATATATTTTCACGTAAACCTTTTGAGCCAATTCTGTAATTTCTTACTGGTAAATTGTAATAACAAGTACACTTCGATCAAAACCATAATCCTATTAAAGACGTCAATATGCCGTAGAATTTACAAATGCTCATATTGTGTAAGCTGTATTTCATCAGTCATTTTTATAAGGAGCTTATATTCTTACCAGAAATATCTATAGCACCTTCCTTAAATACCATTACAAACCACATAGAACACAACATACAAAGAACCATTATATTACAAATTCTCCCTTTTTCCTGTAAAACCGGGAACCAAAAGACTAATAAATAATTCTTAACAGTCAACAAGAAAATAAATTTTACAGATCCCTTATTTTATTAGACGCATCTAATTGAACTGTTTAAGAATTAATTGTTTCGGTTTTTCTCTTTTCTTAATAATTCAAAGACAAACAACGATTGAAAATATAAAGTTCCAGTATTCCTGTAGTAAAGTCAACCAATCTGTCCTTTCATCTGAATATTTCGTTTAAAAATTAAACAGCTGATTACAAATTTGAGTTTGAGTTTGAGTTTGATCTATTTCACCAAAAACCAACGCCATGATTCTGAAATTTTATTGTTTCCTGCTATGTATCAGTATATTGTATACGTATAATTAAATGTTTGTCTATGTCTCCTTTACACACGACAATCGCTCCCTTTTAAATACTTATTTTTGTGTATGTTATCTTACCAGTTTATTCTAATTAGGGTCCATATAAAGGAATGTTCACTGATATATACAAAGGTTACTTCACTTTAGGTCTAAATATAAACAAAGGGTCGTACCCATATTCGCCAGAAAATAGCTAGCATTTGTCAGCTCTCTCGCACATTCCACGTGAAGTATTTCTACTCTCCGTCCGTATAAATGGCTTGGATTATAGTTTATATCACTCTTGTAGGAAAATTGCTTGTTTTATACGCATTTATTTTATCTTGAATTCATTTGGCTAAGTTTGAGAACAAATGAAATGAGGTTGATCGTAATGATTAGGTTAATTATTCTATTCCATCGTCTTTATTGTGATATTTGGATTTTCTTTTACTGATTACAATTCAAAATAAAAACCTAGACCGCATCGCCAGAACATTTATATTAAAACGTATAGTAAAAAGTAACGACGGAAAGACGTGAGTTAAAACTAGTGTTCGTTATAATTATTATGTATTATGTTTTTCTCTAATTAAACTTAACTTACCAATAGTCATTACTCATTTAATATAAAGTAATAAATCAAGAGCAATAACCATTAAATACACAATTCTTAAGAAACTTTTACATTCAAAACACATTCATTTCACAAACTTTGTGTCACCAAAGAAGACCAAAGTTCGTCAATGCAAGACGACTTGTGTGTGGCAAAGTTCTCTGCAAAGAGCTTTCGACTTGATTGCCCAAACAATAAAATACGCTTGGAACGTGCGACTCGCTTTGGGCTACGTTATGTTGCGTCATAAATATATATATTTTATTCGGTATTCTTCTTATTACCAAGCGAAATTCATTCGAAAATAGCAGAGTTAAAGCATTGAAAAACAATGATTGAGTTTTATAAATCAAAGAAGTACACAATACACATACTTTATTCAGAACGAACTGTGTGATAAGATTTTTTTTAATCTCGCCTAGTGATCAATTTTGTTCTATTCTTAATATTATCTCATTTAAAAAGTAATTGAATGCTATAAAACTAAAATTTAACTCTTTGATAACTAACTAATTCCAAGAATTTGGTAGTTATTTAGTATTGTTTTACTATAAAGCTGTAATGTATGGGTGAGCGACTCAGGTATAATTTCGTGTCCTTCAAACAGCAAACAGGAGCTTAGTCCTTTCGCTTTGCAGTAATTTCAAATGAACATTACCGTCATATTTGTGCACTCGTGTACGAGTGTCAAACGATGTGAGCAATGGTAGTCCAAAGAAACTCGCGTTTTAAATGAAGCTTCTTTTTCTTCATAATTATAATTTCGCTTTAAGATGAAAATTTTATTGTTTTGCTTTATAATAATAAATATTATGTTCAATGATAAAGAATAATAACATTCTTGAATAAACATTAAACATTATCTAAAACTAGCTGTGCCCAGCGGTTTTACGCATGTATATGCTCTTATTTCTCAGTATGATAATATTATTATATAACCTATGTATGGCCTTGCTAGACAATGGACTATCGAACAGTGAAATATTTTTTCAAATCAGACCCGTGGTTCCTGAGATTAGGGGCGTTCAAGCAACAAACTCTTCAGCTTTGTAATATAGCTATGTATAAATACTAAGAATCCTTGTTAAAAAAATAAACATAGAAATGAAAAATAATCACGGTAAATATTAACTTTCGCATCAATGTTATACCACAAAATTCGTATTTAAACAAAACCCCGCTGCCATTTCCATGTAAAATTAATAACAAAAGGTTAATGACAAAGTTTATCTCGCACGCTTGTTTTCACAAAGCACGTACAATGCTCCCCGTTTAAACGCAATTATTTTAAACGCACCCATTACCGTATGCTGACTCAGGATATACAAAGTTACAAATTCTGAATATTAAAAAGCTAGGGACAGTGTTTCTTGCTTGATGAATAAAGTATTTAAAGTGGGTAACTAACTCTTGGTTAACAAACGACCTCCTCCTTGGTTGTTGAACGCATGAGTAGAATGAGGCATGAGAGGTCCTGGGTTCGATTCCCAGTGGAGATGAAGAACAAAAATATGTCTCAGTCTATCAGGACACAGAAGGTTGATCACCTACTTGTCCCTAAAGAAAATCGATTAGTGAAACAGATGCATGCATGCATCTGTGCACATGCAAATACATGCATGCACTTGCCCCTTACCCCACTAGGGGACACGGGACTTCAATTTTTATGGGTAACTTTTTAGCAATCTGTTTTCATGGTATATTCCTTGAGGAGATCGTCGTATCTGAATTATGTTGAATAGATGTATTGTTTCTGAATAAACGTTGTATTATCTATTTATTTAGTTTTATAGTGTGGTTAGTAAGTGAGAGTTAGTAAAATATCAACATACAATCTTGTTTCATTCATTTTGCTGTCTAAAATATTTTGATTTACATGAAAAGTAATCATTTCTCACCACAGACAACGGACATTTTTATTATACCGATTCGACCAATCAGTATTAAAAACGTGCAAATTCTTTCGATCAGTGGAAACGGAATTTCGCTTCAAGTTAAATTATTATTTTAACATTTAGCGAGCGTGAGGTGAACAACTCATTAAACAATATTCATCAACAACTTTCCGTTGTTTTACGGCTCTCTACAACTCATTGTGATAATTACGCGGTGCTATATTTATTAACTTTGACGTGATTGTTCTTATAATTATTTGTGTTCATTTCGCGGGTTTATAAATGTTAAAATGTAAAGTATGGAAATACGACACATGTCGGAAAAAGGAGGAAAGTAAATATGTAATTTTTTACGTAACAACATGAATCAGCGTTAGAAAACATTTTTAGTCTGGATAAAACTACATATTTGTAAGTTCCATATATGCGCTATTTTTATACAGCAATAATGGAGCCAAATGCTGACTG
>CAJQZN010045709.1:0-12201 GCA_907164685.1 Colias eurytheme
AGCTTAAAGATAACCCAACTAAATAGATAAGTTACCTAAAGAGGGACCAAAGACTGGAATGTGACTACCACTATCAATTTCAGGATTATAAACAAGACTTCAATACTAACTTAACGATAACCCAAATAAAAAGAAAGGCACCTATAGAGGAACTAAATACTGGAATGTAACTACCATTATCAATTTCAGGGTTATAATTAATGTGTTCAATTGTATTTGACGTTCAGTATTCGGTCAAAGCTAAGTTCAACGCCAATTGAATAAGTGGGCGCTAGATTTGCTAAGTGAAGCATGGACAGACATGATATGGGCGGATAATCGTGATTACAAAACGAGGCAATGATTTGCAAATGACGTGTGCGATAGTTAATGGAAGCTAGTGTTATATCCGTGAATTATGCGTATAAGGGCCGATTTTTCGATGCTTGGATAAAACTTATCCGTCCAATAAAGTATTACACGATAATATTAAAATGTCACGTAAACTGTCAAATACGGGCAATTAGAATACGTTTTTAAAATGGTAGTTTTATACATTATTCGACGAATAAGTTTTGCATTGAAAAATCGGCCCTTAGAATAATAAGGTTCATAGATAACTAAATAAATGTTTTTGGACAACGCTTTCGAGTCTAACGACCCCATATTTTGTCCGTACATTTTAAAATAAGTTCTATAAATAACGTTTTACATAGACCCTTCATAATACCGCGCTGCGTATCCATGGGATTATACTCAACCAAAGCGCCACCTAGCGGAACTTTAGTACAAAAAAGTCCACGTTCATAACTAAAATCACGATGCACGTTCCCCGCTGCATTATTAATTAGTACTTTCCGCTTAACCGCGCCTGTATTCAGGATGTTCAAACAGTCGCTGGGAACTGTTGGTTTACGCGAAATTAAATATTCAACGGACAATATTGCGTCTCCGTAAAGGACTGGCCTCTTGTCTTGTGTGAGCGAATCGGGCATTTTTGATTAAAACCAGATATTGCTTCGGATTAAATTCTTTAGCTTACAGTGGGATATTGTGAATTGTTCTATTCTAGGAAAAACGGTTATGAGAAAAGCATTTGAATATTGAGATGTTTTTGCGGTTTGAGGCGCTTATTTCTCAAAACTATTACAATTAGAATCAGTTACACAGAAATAAGATTAATATAATTTTAACAAGCTTAGCGTCATGCTTACGGCGAGGAATTAAACAATTAGGTATTAATTATTATTACAATTAGATTAGATTTTATATTCATGAATGTTATTTAATTTCTTACTTTTACAAAAGATTTATGGCTTTTTACTTTATTACATTACTGAGTTAAAGTATGCTAACTTATCACCAAATGTATCACCACATCAAACAACATTAATCATATTAAGTTTCTAATTAATAAAAACAATGGGTCATTTTTTTCAGTCAAAATAAATAAACAAAATTTAGAAACGGACTCGATTTTCAATAGAAATCTATATTCTATATGTTATTTAGTTCACTTTCAAGAGAAATTGCTCGAAACTCGACTGAAAGGGTACCGCTTAACTCGTACAAAAATTATACAAAGCCAGCAACTTTATATTTCTGTTCAAAGAGGCATCGATTCGGGTTAAGCCCTTAGCATAAATCAGAAGACTTTCCAATCGAAACACCGCAGCGAATGCATTTGCGTGCCAACTACGGCGGTTTGGCGAGTCAAAGACAATATATCACGATTTTTAATCTGTTATTCTAAAATTGAATGGAACATTTTTATGATTGTAATTAATTTTTACTCTGTGCTCAGCTTCTCAATTTGTATGTAACACGTTTTTTATATAGCTTCACCTGTATCTTTATACGTAGCCGACTCTTTTCGACTGGATTATGACCCACTTTAATCGGAAAGATTTGTACACTTATCAAGGATCGATGGCAATACAATAATTTAATGAGTGTATCTTATTGAAGTGAGTATTTATTAAGTTTCTTTTTAACTAATTTTATTTGTTACCGGACCAAAATAAGGCCAGATTTTTAGGTAGTTTAACGTACCTAGTGAAAAATTAAAACCTGAAATTATAAGTAAGATCTTTTTTCACAGTTCACTACTATATTCCATCTAAATATCACGACATTAACATCAAAATCCTGCGTCACGAACATACCCTCATTTAAGGCTAATAAACAGAATGTTCGCATTAGAACGTGAAACAGGTCAGGCGTCCGCGGACCGGTGACCGGAAATGATTTTTGTCTTCATGCACCAATGCGACGCCATTTTGAAATCACTCCGGATTAATATGTTACATGTGTTTAATTTGGAAAGTGGAATAAAATATTATATTTTCTTACCTGAAAAAATATGTCTGAATATATCTATGAAATATTGTTGGAAATTATTTGTTTCGATATTTAAAGGATTTTTCTGAGTGAATTATAAGAAATATTCGTATAATTCTTGTATAAAAAAAATGAATAAGTTATTAATACATTATTTTACAGTCATTTGATATCAGATGTTAACATCATATTCTATGATTTAACACATCTATGAAACTGTTTTTTTTTAATTAAAACAAAAACTTCCACAACTACTATTTATACAACCAATCAATTATTCATAGTAAGCCACGTGATGATGTATGCTACAATATCACCTGAGAAACTAAATATTTAAAACCAATATATGAAATCATGAAAGCACAAAACCATAATAGAAATAAATAGATTCAATGTGTGCCGTATTTCTTTACTAAACATTCTTATGTTTAGTAAAGAAATTAGACAAAAATCGATAAACTTTAACAAACTCGATAAGTAATAGAAAACTTTATAATTACATGCAAATTAAATAGCCAAGTTCTTTTCACAAACGACTTTTGAAATCAAATGGGGGACGGTAATGAAGTATGAAGTAACTAAGGCGAGACCATTAATTAGAGAAATGAGTTTACGAAGCTTATTTGCAAAGTCAACCGTGGAAATGTTGGCCACTATCAGCTGCCCCGAATATATTTTATTATCCTTGTTTAGGTTAATGGATATTATACTCAAGTTTGTATTTTTGGAATAGAGGCACGTACTGTTTGGGTTTGTAATTATAATTTGAATATGTTGTTGTATGCGGTTTTAATTCTTTTTTATGATGGATAGGTAGACTAAAATTTCATCTGACGGGAAGCAGCGATACTGTTAAGTTGGGAGCTAGAATTCTTGTTTTACATGACAAACAAACATAAAATGCATACATATTGTATTAGAACGATTGTTCTCTCTTCAAAATCTTTTCACTAGTCCAACTGTTTTACCTCAAATCCTTTTAACTATATCGCATTACAGAAAAAACTACGGACGTAAAAAGACCATTCAATTTCTGTTTAAGATAAAAGACATTCCTACTCGGTTCCTAAAGTGCGTCATTACAACCCTAAAGCTGTTGAGAAGATCAGGTGAATGGGAACGGTTGCTACAATATTGCAAACGCCTACGTGTAGGGTTTGGTTTTTTGTGTAAGTAATATTCATGTACAATTTTTGCTAACCTTGGCAAGTTTGAATAAATGATCTAGCAGAACAAAAAAGAAAGATCGTAATATTTTACAAAATTGATCAGGGGTATATATGATGCATGGATCCATACCCCACGAAAAGTCATGGGACTTCACTTTAAGGTCTTAGGTATCGATTATCGGCAAGGATAAAAAGAAAATGTCTAGTAGGACAAAGAAGGCTGATCATAAAAGAAAATTGATCAGTCAAATAAATTATGCATTTGCCCCACAGAAATAGATTACTTATTTTTACTAAATATTATGTTCTCTAAGGAGACGAACATAGTTCTAGGAATTTCCAAGAGCATTAGCTTTACAATTACATAGTTTCACAGAATCTTTGAAACATAAAACCAGACTGCTTTGTAATGGGTGACGTCAATTACTTTATTATATATTATTTTGAATTCTTATCCCGTTTCTGATTTCGTTGAAACTTGGCTTATTATTAGAACAGCGTTATGGAATTAAAAAATATTTCACATATTCTATCCTAGTTGTGCCGCGCGGTTTCACCCGCATTGCTCCGCTCCTGTTGGTCTTAGCGTGATGATATATAGCCTATAATAACCTTCCTCAATAAATGGGCTATCTAACAACAAAATAATTTTTCAAATCGGACCAGTATTTACTGAGATTAGCGCGTTCAAACAAACAAACAAAAAGCTGAAGCTTTATAATATTAATAATAATTATAACATTTTCAGAATAGCGAGTATCTACCTACCTACATATTATGATTTTATCAATAAGTTGATAATAAGATAATTAACAGAATCTTCAAAGCTGTAATTACTAAATCGGTCGTTTTGTTTTTATTTAATAAAAAAAACAATAGATAAAAATTAAAATACTTTTTATCTATCGTTTAAGCAATAAAGAATCCGATAATCTTTATTATGTTATAACGTTCCCTATGAAAATATTCAGCATTCAGAAAAATATCTGTTTCAGTGTCAGTTTTCCTTGAAAGAGATTCATTTTCCAAAATAAAGGCGAAAATACCATCTCAGAAAATATCAAACTGAGCGTAATGCAGCTGTCGACTTTTCTGACTTTCACACCTTTTTTACTTTTTATCATCTTGCTTCGTATTATCTTACAGATTTGAGTATTTTCGATAAGTCATGAATTTAGGTAACTAGTTGTTTAAATAATAATAAACGTAAGTACGGAACCGCAGTAGATCATATAATAAAGCTACGAAAATTCGTAGAACCTCGTAGAACCAACTTATCTTGACGTAACCTCAAAAACTCCTGCATTGATTTTTATTCTGTTTTCACCAATATGTAGCGTGATTCTAGGTACATTTTACTATATCATTTGTTAAGATTTAGACACGGATGGGCGTAGAACTATTTATTTTTATTTATTTATGGATGAAGTAAACAATTATCGAGGATTTACGATATTGTGACGTCAAAATTTGATCGTTTTAGGATACAGTGACCTCCAATCCCTTACATTTAATTCGAGTACGAGCCGGTCGTCCGAATCATTTCACTTTTCGTTCAACCTGAATAGAATCCCGTAGCAACCTCTGTATAGCGACCTCTGTTTACTTTGTACACAAAAACCTATCCACACTGTAGTTTAATAGCTGTTTTTATGATCTTACGGGCAAATCTGTAAGCTATAAAATGCGCTGTTAAATGAACGTTTTATTTACTCGAGTAATGTGTTTGTTGCTATATTATTCTATTATCTACTTATTTTCAATTACAAACTCGTATATAAAAATAAAGAGTATAAAAATAAGACCGTCGATATGTAAGTACAAGCAGGAAAATTAAACAAAATAAAACTATATTAATTATTTACGAATCACACTGTTTACATTCCAAGCGCGTGAAACTCAGAATCAAACTATAGGATTGAAGTAAAGTTTGATACATGAAAATTGAAAAAAATATAATTGATTTTTGAAATGACAATGTAATCTATACTAATATTATAAAGCTGAAGTGTTTGTTTGTTTGTTTGTATGAATACGGTAATCTTAGGAACTACTGGTCCGATTTGAAAAATTCTTTTGGTGTTAGATAGCTGATTCATCGAGGAAGACTATAGGCTATATATCATCACGCTAAGACCAACAGGAGCGGAGTCACGCGGGTGAAACCGCGAAGCGCAGGTAGTAAAATATAAACTCGAGTAAAAAAAAGGTCCTTTGAAACTCAGATTATAACTTGACATTACACCCAGCCCAGGATCCCGAGAATTGTCACATTATAAGAAGAAGAAGACATAAGTAATGTCCAAATTACATTTTACTACATTTGTATCTAGGTATGACCTGTTACACAGTACACTACTCTATTTAAAATTTTATCTCAATTTCAAACAATAAAACCAATCGAAAGTGTGGCTTAATTAGTTCAGAGCAACGTTCAACCAAATCCAATATTTGTTTTCGAATTCAATCAATTATAACATTGCCTTGTAACATACTAGTATAATGGAATTTATACTAGTTTCTGTTTATGTAACGTTTCCCTGAGAGACACATATTGATCGTCGGTCATTCCAGATAAATTAAGGTCGGAAACAAAATGGCTATTCTAATTTCTCATGAACCCTTTCTCATTTATTTTCATAGACAGCAGAAATAACAAACGTTTAAACGCCTATGTACTATGTTACAGGTTACGGGCTTGGGGCTGCGGCCTTACTTGCGTGGTAACCAAGTAAATAGTTGACTGTGTATTAATGCAAACTAACTAGAAGATATTATGTTTTAATCCCAGATTCAATCTTTAAGCATAGGCATCTATCTACCTCCTTCCTACCTTCGCAAAATTTCTAAAAATAATTTCTAATATTAAATTCTTAAAATAGCAACTATTAAATTGTGTACATCATTGAAATATAATTAAAAAGGACCCTCCGTTTATTAGAGGAAGGAAAGTCAAGACACATTTTATTTTGCCTGCGAGTGTGTTGATTGTCCTAGCAACCAATATATTTTTTTTATTTTATAATAACTTCTAAATATAAGAAAAATAAACGCAGTCACAAAAAGGCAATACAAAAGTCAATTAGCGTAAATAAATTTGATACTTCTTTTTGAATTTTAGAGCCTAGAATCTTTTGATATTTTTTAAAATTTATAAAACATGAAAGGAAAGCTATTTCAATAGGCTTAAAAGTTGAATTCATTCAATGACTGAATCATTACAAGATGTAAAGATTATCTTTTCCAAACGCCTTCAAACTACAAACTTTCAACTAAATATTTATTTCTTTTGTATTCTTAGTTCAAAAAAAGCTAACCAATTTATTTTAGTTTCATAGTCAAGTCACGTTCCACCCGCGTTAATCGTGTGTTTATTATAAACACAATGTAGTGATATCATAAGAACTAAACATATTTATAAATTTTATACCTAATATTTAAACCTTTGAAAATATTTCCAAAATTATACATAATTTAAAAACCAACAAGAACTAATCCATGACAGGCCCACATAAATTTCCATCCTAAATATACCCTCCAACTTTTGTTTCCACGATGAAAATGCGCAGCTTGTTCATTTCTAATTTCCATACATATTTTTGTAAATCAAATGTTGTAGGTTATCAATCTCGCAAGCACGACAAATAACAATTAACAACTTTTAATAAAAACAATCAACTTTCATAATCTTTAGCGTTATTTATTTTATTGTTCAACTCTTGGTTGCATTACCGATTAAGGAAGCTTGTAAAATCTTATCTAAAATGTTAATATCTCTATCTTGAAGTTTACTATTGAAACTCAGAGGTTCGTATTCTCAAATGTAGTGGGAGAGGGTCTTAACGATCACCTTTGCTATAAAAAGACAATTAAGCGAAAATAATGGCCAGAAGCAAGGAACTTGGCTGAGCTTCAAAGATTATCTTCGCATCTCTTGAACAAACTTTTAACTTGATAAGGTTATAGTTCGTGAATCTAGGTGTTAAAGGGGCTAGGTCAATATAAGAAAAATAGAAGATATACACAAAGTAGAACTGGTACTGGTAAAAAAACAAAAATTAAATATCTATTATCTAACTCTATATCAACAAGGAACTTGAACTTTGTCTTTCTTGAACCTTATATATAAAAAATAAAATAGATTGAAAAAGTTCACTTGAATACGCAGACATAAATACAGTGTTATATTTGAATGCAGTGTATAAATTTGATAATCTATAATATGTATAAGGTCGCGGCTGAAAACGGCTGATAAATCAATACTGCAGCATTAAATAATACAGTACAATTGAAATAAATTTAGAGACGGTAATATTTTGTTCCAATTATTGTTTCGTATTGGATTTTCAAGAGCCAAGGCTTTTATAAACGAAAAGGTAGGCGTGAGATTAAAATAATTTATTTAACTCTAAAAACCAACGTACAATATTCGTCTTTCTTATATTTTTCTTTATTTTTGCAGCTATTTTAAAATGGTTTGTCTCATTAGCAAAAAATCCGCTTGAATGTAAAAATCTGCAAGAACTAAACAATTTGACTGCATGCAAATTTAGCGTGTGTCACGTTACCTCTTGTGGTAAACTACTTTTTATTTGAAGCGCTACAGCGACGAATTTGCATAATCACAAACGAGTTTTTAAACCTTAATCTAGGCAAGGTTTGTTTCAGGGAAATCTATTACATTGTTTGGCTTTGTAGTCTGTTGGAAATTAACTTTAATTTTAGCTTTAAAACTATAATTAAAGGTACTCGAATGGTGTAATTAGATGAAGTTGGTATTATGAGGACAATGATAAGAAGAAATATAAGAGCTTGCAAATAACAATAATTCTTTGAAACCTTTCAAAATAAAGGAATATAAAACATAAAACAAGAAAATTTTCTAATTCCAAACCAAAAAATATTCATTTTCAATACCTAGGTATTTAAAGTTTTTCCAAGTGTAATTGAAGATTTATAGTTTAAAAGTGCTTATCAATAAATTTCCCTGACTCAGAACTAGTACAAAGAAGAAATTTAATAAAATTTTACCTTCACTCAGACACGTATAAATGAAAAGGGATATAACTTTTCAAATAACTGAGCTCTTGTAATTCTCCATTTTTCGCAATCGCACCAGACTTCTTTTATAACTACGTTTTATATTTCAGATTATTTTTTTAATAAAAAATAACCTATTTAAATTACTTTCTGGTTTTAGAATAATGCGCATTATATTTTAGTCAGTTTTGCATATGAAACTATCGATTTACATACAACCTTCAACCGTTTTATGGAATATACTCATAAGAATACCTACGCATTCAAACCTACACTGGGATCTAAAATTAAAATTCGACTAGGTATTTGCCGTGAAAAATAAAGTTCTTCGCGCAGCAGTATGTGATTTTGAGCCTAAACACAATAGCAAAAGGTAGAAATTCCTCATCGTTGACTGTTTTAAATACGAGAGGTCTGACAGATCATTTTTCATATTCCATCCATTCCGCACCCTGAAAAGGCACGTTTTTCTTCATATTTCGCTGCTCGCTTTGACGATTTTTGTTTTCAACGTGGGAAATATTTTATTCGGTCTTCCCATTCATAGCTTTTGATTTACCGCATCATTTATTCACTACGTGTACGGTGTAGGGGATGTGAGCATTTTTATCCGCAAATGTTTATCACGCAGTTTAGTTTTTGTACAGCAATTAGAACTTATGAGTGAAACGAGTTGATTCATGGCTTATTAATTGTTAATTTATATGTATAGCTTCACAACGTAAGTTTTAAGGTTCCTGCTTATATTAACATGTGGCTATGTACTAACAATAGCACATATTATGTTATCAGAGTTTATTTTGGCATAGCTATCGTTTTCAGACTTTCAGAGGTAATGTATCACGTGACCTTTTTGATATAGGACAGATATAAAACTCTTACCTGAACAAGATCACCATGTATTCCTCCTGCAGCGGTGATGGTGATCAAGCAGACATAAGGCACCAAATCTTCCCGCGGTCGATGTAATTCAAGCTCGTACGTTCTTCCTATGTCACCGTAGTAGGTTTTATTGCAGCCTGAAAGAGAATATACATTGTAATATAAACATGATGATTTATGAAATGGACTTTTTGATCGCTTGGAATGAATGTTACCTGCACACATTGTAAAAATAGAAAGTTTTTATATTCAAAGGTTTATATTTTTTATTACTTTTGATGATTATAGATTTTAAATAACGTGTCCCGAAACACAATGTCTATTTATTTTTGTCGAAATAAAGGCAATTTTTTCGTTTGATAAATATCTAACGAGTAAATAAAAATACCAAAAAATAGGTTTGTTTACTACATGGAAGCGAAGTCAGGTGAACTCAACTTTACGTTTAATATTAAAGCCCCTCTTTACATACATTGTTAAATACGATATTAAGGCACACTGTCTCTTTGAAATTCGCAAAGTCTATAAAACTTTCCTCAAAGCTTTCTTCGACTACTAAATTATGCAAGATAAAACACCTTCGACACTTCTCGCCTCACTCCAGCCGAATACAAAGCAGATTCTTCATGAGATTTGAACAAAATGAAAATGTGCGTATATCCCACATTGTGCCCTATACATTTATATTATGAACAACGTAAGGATTTAGTAAATGTTGATATATTTTCACGTAAACCTTTTGAGCCAATTCTGTAATTTCTTACAGGTAAATTGTAATAACAAGTACACTTCGATCAAACCATAATCCTATTAAAGACGTCAATATGCCGTGGAATTTACAAATGATCATAATGTGTAAGCTGTATTTTATCAGTCATTTTTATAAGGAGCTTATATTCTTACCAGAAATATCTATAGCACCTTCAATACCCAAGAACCATTATATTACAAATTCTCCCTTTTTCCTGTGAAACCGGGAACCAAAAGACTAATAAATAATTCTAAACAGTCAACAAGAAAATAAATTTTACAGATCCTTATCCCCTATTTTATTAGACGCATCTAATTGAACTGTTTAAGAATTTATTGTTTCGGTTTTTCTCTTTTCTTAATTCAAAGACCAACAACGATTGAAAATATAAAGTTCCAGTATTCCTGTAGAAAGTCAACAATTTTTTTTCTATTGTATTGGGATCTATAAGTGTTCAGGGATATAGATAATATTGTATAATGTAGTTTATAATATATTTGCACGTTGATCTACGAACAGAATGTTTCAGTATCTATATTATCTGTACCTACAAACATCTTTGTAGGTAATTCTACATTCTGCAAATAAAGCAATTCGAATTTTTTTTTAAATCTGTTCTTTCTTTTGAATATCTCGTTTTAAAAATCAAATAACTTATTACAAAAAATGATCTATTTCGTCAAAAACAAACGCCATGTGAAAATTTATTGTTTCCTGCTATGTATATAATTATGTTTGTCTATGTCTCCTACACACGACAATCGCTCCCGACTTTAAAACACTTATTTTTGTGTATGTTATCTTACCAGTTTATTCTAATTAGGGTCCGTAAAAGGATGTTCACTGATATATACAAAGGTTACTTCACTTTAGGTCTAAATATAAACAAAGGGTCGTACCCATATTCGCCAGAAAATAGCTAGCATTTGTCAGTTCTCTCGCACATTCCACGTGAAGTATTTCTGCACTTCGTCCGTATAAATGGCTTGGATTATAGTTTATATCACTCTTGTAGGAAAATTGCTTGTTTTATACGCATTTATTTTATCTTGAATACACATTGGGCGGAATTTGTTTGGGAACAAATGAAATGAGGTTGATAGTAATGATTAGGTTAATTATTATATTCCATCGTCTTTATATATTTTGATTTTCTTTTACTGATTACAATTCAAAATAAAAACCTAGACCGCATTGCCAGAACATTTCTATTAAAACGTATAGTAAAAAGTAACGACGGAAAGACTTGAGTTAAAACTAGTGTTCGTTATTTATTATGTACTAGCTGCTCCGCGCGGTTTCACCCCCGTGGCTCCACTCCTGTTGGACTTAGCGTGATCATATATAGCCTATAGCCTTCCTCGATAAATGGGCTATCTAACACCGAAAGAATTTTTCAAATCGGACCAGTTGTTTCCGAGATTAGCGCGTTCAAACAAACAAACAAACAAACAAACTCTTCAGCTTTATAATATTAGTATAGATTATGTTTTTCTCTAATTAAACTTAACTTACCAATAGTCATTACTCATTTAATATAAAGTAATAAATCAAGAGCAATAACCATTAAATACACAATTCTTAAGAAACTTTTACATTCAAAACACATTCATTTCACAAACTTTGTGTCACCAAAGAAGACCAAAGTTCGTCAATGCAAGACGACTTGTGTGTGGCAAAGTTCTCTGCAAAGAGCTTTCGACTTGATTGCCCAAACAATAAAATACGCTTGGAACGTGCGATTCGCTTTGGGCTACGTTATGTTGCGTCATAAATATATATTTTATTCAAACTCAAACATTCATTTATTCAATTAGACTACTATTTAGTAGCACTTTCGAATCGTCATTGAATTATATATTCTATATATAATGTGAAATATATTGAATTATATATAATGTGTATTTAAGATAAATTATTATTCGGTACTAGCGGTCCGCCCCGGCTTCGCCCGTGGTACATATTTACGTTTTCTCTACATAAAAACCATCCCCGTACTTCAAGGAATATAATAAAAAAAGAATTATCGAAATCGGTTCA
>CAJQZN010045711.1:0-11354 GCA_907164685.1 Colias eurytheme
AGAGCTTTTTGTGAAAATTAAGCTCTCCATGCGATTAGAGCTTTTTGTGAAAATTAAGCTCTCCTTGAGATTAGAGCTTTTTGCGAAAATTAAGCTTTCCGTGCGATTAGTTTTTTGTGAGTGAAAATTAAGCTCTCCATGCGATAAGAGCTTTTTGTGAAAATTAAGCTTTCCGTGCGATAAGAGCTTTTTGTGAAAATTAAGCTCTCCGTGCGATTAGAGCTTTTTTGTGAAAATTAAGCTTTCCGTGCGAATAGAGCTTTTTGTGAAAATTAAGCTCTCCATGGTATTAGAGCTTTTTGTGAAAATTAAGCTCTCCGTGCGATTAGAGCTTTTTGTGAAAATTAAGCTTTCCGTGCGATAAGAGCTTTTAATGAAAATTAAGCTCTCCGTGCGATTAGAGCTTTTTGCGAAAATTAAGCTTTCCTTGCGAATAGAGCTTTTTGTGAAAATTAAGCTCTCCATGGGATTAGAGCTTTTTGTGAAAATTAAGCTCTCCGTGTGATGAGAGCTTTTTTGTGAAAATTAAGCTTTCCGTGCGAATAGAGCTTTTTGTGAAAATTAAGCTCTCCGTGCGATTAGAGCTTTTTGTGCAAATTAAGCTTTCCGTGCGATATGAGCTTTTTGTGAAAATTAAGCTCTCCATGCGATTAGAGCTTTTTGTGAAAATTAAGCTCTCCGTGCGATTAGAGCTTTTTGTGAAAATTAAGCTCTCCGTGTGTCCATACTAATATTATAAATGCGAAAGTAACTCTGTCTGTCTGTCTGTTACTCAATCACGCCTGAACTACTGAACCAATTTGCAGGTATAGATATATTTTGATACTCGAGAAAGGACATAGGATAGGTTTTATCCCGGAAATCCTACGGGAACGGGTTTTTCTCTGAAAACGCGGGCGAAGCCGCGGGCGAAAAGCTAGTTTATAATAAATGTTTACAAATAATGTCTGCCAGTATTCCCTGAATTCTAACAACACTACAGTCAATGAACAGTTGATCATTAGAACGTTTTATAACACTTTGATTGACCGTCTGGTCGCTTGGTTTGATTGTAGTTTTAAATTAAAAATTCTTCAAGAGTACGTTATTTATAGCAGAGCCAATTAAACATTTAAGTAACAAATGATAGTTTAACTTTTAAGATGCGATATCTACGTGAACTTAATGTTAAATCTGTAACTTTGGTTATTTTAAGTAGACACAAGATGTTTGAACAAACTTGAGGATATTATATGTAGTATGCAAAGAAATGGGATCTACTTATACTTGTATGCAATACCTACTAATAAACACTAAATATAAATAATGATAAGCTAGATAGTATTATAAAGGAGTTTAAAGTAGAAAAGACGATTTAAAGAAGCTTTATAAACTTACTAGCTTTCCGCCCGCGGCTTCGCCCGCGTTTTCAAAGAAAAACCCGTTCCCGTAGGATTTCCGGGGTAAAACATATCCTATGTCCTTTCTCGGGTATCAAAATATCTCTATACCAAATTTCATGCAAATTGGTTCAGTAGTTAAGGCGTGATTGAGTAACAGACAGACAGACAGAGTTACTTTCGCATTTATAATATAAGTATGATGAACTTTATGTATCGTCACCGATTCTTGATAAATAAACAATGTTTGAATAATTATGTCCGTAAATCAAATGTAATGGAGTTGGTTACATACAAACTTACAAATATACAAGTGAATAAAAGCGTGTTAAAAAGTAAAGGTAAGGTTGCTGAAAATGTATACACAAATTAATTTACTTAAAAAAATACATCCATATATATGTTACAGTAAAACCCTTAACCAGTCAAAAGCCTTATTGGCCGGTAAAATTAGTCAATAACGTTATTGACCAAGGGCGTCGGTCAAAATCCTTATTGACTGATTTTGTCAGATAAATTGTTATTGACTGGTTAAGAGTTTTGACTGTAACATATACACGAATTTCTATAACTCTAATAATAACCTAGGCATTCAAAACCTATACAAAAATTGTAATTATATTCACAAAAAACTATCACAAAATCGTCACATTGTACGTCACACGTCGTATACCTAGTTACTGAATAGTGCATAATTTGCTTCATAGGCACACGTCGCCATTAAATCTGTCGCTTTGCCCTTTGTGACGTTCGCCGATGGTCCAATATACGCCGTTTCTATTGAAAACATCGCTATTTACATTTTCAATAAATAATTTATATTAAATTCGCCCGTTGAAAACAACAGGGGAATATGTTTCGAAATTCATATTTATGAAATTACGGACTATTTTTCATGTTACTACAACATTTTAATATTAAAATTTAAGCAAAAAATAAACAAAGAAAAGCTGATTGCGAATTTCGATTTGTTGAACTATGATACAAAATTTATTGCGGTCTAGGGTAATAGCATCTAATTACATTAAATCTGTTAATGATACAACAATTTTCATGGTTCGCTTTAACGCGCGTATTATTACAAAGTGGTATACGCGAAACCACGCCGAGTTGCTTATATTACAAAATGAAAACAACATTTATTTTTGAATTGTGAAATAGGGGTCAGTTACGGTGTAGGTGTATTCTAGCAAACTTTATAGGATACAAATTTTCGTAATTAATTATTTGAATTTTTTTCTCTAGGTACCTAGGTACCACACAGGTACAGCGTAACTGACCCCTATTTTCCATGTCCATAATCTAGAAAGAAGCTCCATATAAATTATATAAATAAAAAATTGGCAGCTTGTATGTGTTGCATAAAAAAGAACGAAAATTTAAACTACGCGCGTATTACTATTTCTGCGCTAACCCAACGTTCATCGGGTCATCTATAATTGAGTGCATATAAAAGCTCCTATAACTTGTCCCACAAAATTAAGGCCAGTGCTCACACGCTAAGAATAGTAGCATCAGCCCAGCCCAGTTGCACCGGCTCAACGGAGCTCCGGCCATTCGTGTAACCCGTGTGTAGCGGGCCTTATGCACCATTGCCTTAGACGCTCGAGCGTGTGCGCTCGCATCGGTGCGTGTGACCAACGTACGGATAGGTTCCATTATATTATTATTATAGAAGTTCCATTAGTTATGTCATTTATAGAACAAGAATGATACGACAATCTTTTGATACGCCCAAAATGGATTAATTTCACTCATAATAGAAAAATATTGAACAATTTCGACAAATAAAACTGCTCTACATTAAATATTTGCCAATCACTCACTATAGCCTCGATAATCCTAAAGATAAAATAACAATTCACATAGAATGTAATATTTCCCCAAGAATACAAAATGATAATTATTAGGTACCAAATCTTTTCTTACCTGGAATAATTTGAAATACTGTTAGCTACTCCAACCTCCTAGCTTAGTTCAAACAACTTAAAAAAAAAAACTTAAAAAAAGATTTGACGTATTTTTCGTTATTTATAATATCGTTCCGTTATTAAAAATATTTCATCACATACCTCTATGTCAAATAAACCAACCACTTAAAACATCCGTAGGTTATTTTTAAATCTATTTAGTATACTTGTATTTTGTAATCTAAAATAATTTCCACCTACTTACGCAACTGACACTTCACCAAAAGAAGTCAATATAAAATGGCCACGACGTGAGGTCACAGAGCAGCAGCGTGCAGTACATAAAACATTTGTTACCAGCAAAGATCGTATATCCGACGATATCATCTCGTGAGTCGACGTACCATGAAATACGTCTTGAGTGACTCGACATAAGGTGCCGTTATCAGGATGTGGTGGTGACACAGTGGATGATACGCTTTGGGGGTTTTATCGCTTTCAAAATGTTAAAATAGGCTTTATTTTATTGAAATTTGTTGGTAATGATATTGATATGAGTGTAAATGGCTATTAGAGTTTGTTAATCTAAAATTAAACTCAATTACTTTTTTGATGTGATAAGTTCAGACGATCCTATTATCTATAATTTTTATTATTCATTTAACAACAAATTATGCTAAGTATCGTTCGACGACTAAGTTATAACCAAATATAAAGATGCACTTTCAAATTAATTGAAAATATGTCACAAAAGGTTAATTAATGCATTAAAAAATTGCACTTGTCTAGTTATAAAGTTAAAGAGCTTTACAGAGACCTTTCATCATGTAGTTTGGTAAGTATGAAACTAAATTAGTAAAAAAAAACTATAGCATACAACCGCTTCTCATCGCACCGGAGCACACACCTTCAAACTCCGGCTCACCCAACTGAAACTTGCCGAAAGTAATATTTTATCCCGCCAACCAAATCATGAAACTTCTTTCACAGTGATTTGATGATATTGCACTTTGACGAATACCGTAATCGGGATTAGGGGAAAAAAATAAAAACAAGATGGATGACGTCCTCAGACGAGGGGCCCTCCATGAAACAGCCCGCGAGGGGAGTCATTTGTGTCCTTTTTATTAGGTTCTTCAAATCTGACGTAAAGCTAAGTATAAAAAATTGCTCGCTCATTGAATGAGAGACGGGTAATGGTTATCCGTGCATATATTTCAATGGAGGCTCTGTATGGGCGAAATGGTTCACGTTTTGTAATGCTGTATTTACAATATTTATAATATTTCAGCGCAGGTAGAGCAAGTTATCGAAATTTTATTTTAATGAAATTTTTTTGTTTTCTTATACATAAACTCTTATTTTACATTTGGGAATTTTGTTGGCACAATGCTTTTAAACTTTATTTTTTTATATTAATGCTACCGAATTGATATTTATAGTAGTGAGGAACATGCACATTAATTAAAAGAGTGTGTGTGCCGAGCACACGTGTCAGAAGTGAAACTTCTTTGGCAAGATTCAAAAATACCAAAATCGTCACCCTACTCCACAATGTACGCAACGGTATTGCCATGACGCCACCTTGACATTTTACTCTCAAAGCGCCTAAAGAAGTTTCAATAACTTTGCGAAACAATTTTGAATTTTTGAGACGGTACATGCACAAACCTTTGCAACTCATACACAAGCATAATAAAGTTGCGATGACATCTCGAGCGTTGTATTTTTTCTAAAGCACATAAAAACACTATAAAGATGGTACTATTGTTGTACACGCGCTCTTCACGTGATATATATTCACGTCAAATTCCGACATCACTGCTCTAATATCACAAGAAGTACTTTTAGCATTATTCAAGAGATTTTATTGCTTTTTCTTTATTGCTATTCTTGTTTTAAGTGTGCTTTTTTCTTTTGTGCTGATATTATATTTTGCAATATTTGTAGCATATTTCAGCGAGACATATTTTGGCGATGTTAAGTGTGTATTATATTACAGAAGTTAGGTGTGTTCTATTGTTTAAAAGAAATGATATAATATATAACATTTATGTGGAATATAGTAAGATTTTGTAGTTCTCGTAACTCGTTAGTCGTTGTTTTTTCATTAAAAATTACGATATTGATTGATATCCCTCATATTGTGTTATTAAAGCTGAACCTTTTTTTATGTATTTCTATTTATTCCCGTTCCTGTAACTTCGATGATGTGTTCAGCGTAGCACGTCATAAAGCTATCGAAAAAAAATAGGTACATATAAATTAGGTAAAAATATAACTTTGAAAAGACTAAGGGCCGATTTTTCAATCCTTGGCTAAAATTTATCCGTCCAATAAAGTATTACACGAACATATTAAAATGTCACCTGTAAACTGTCAAATATGGGCAAGTAGAATACATTTTGGAAATGGTAGTTTAATACGTTATTCGACGAATAAGTTTTAACCAAGCATTGAAAAATCGGCCCTTAATATTCTTTATTTACATACTAACTGATAGTTATTTTATGGTTATTTATTACATTACACAATAATTTATAACTATCACGAAAACATTATCATATTTAATACTTAGAGATCTCCGCCCGAGGCTTCGTCCGCATTTTCAAAGAAAAACCAGTTCCTGTGGGATTTCTGGAATAAAAAGTAGCCTATGTCTTATTCTGGGCCTTCAGTTACCTACATACCTAATTTCATTGTAATCGGCTCAGCAGTATTTGCGTGAAAGAGTGACAAGCATCCATCCATCCTCACAAACTTTCGCATTTATAATATTAGTAGTATAAAATCATCTTCAGAAGCGTACCTGTCTGTAACGCCGGTAAATTTGTACTCCTCCATCTCCATGTCCCCCATATATTGAGAATAACCTGAAAGTACGGAAATAAATTGAGTACACTTCAAATAACCAGATAATTAGGGAAATTTCTTTGGTTATGAATAATAAAGGAACCGTATGTAATTGGGCAAATACATTGAAAATAGAGGACCTAAGAATTATTTATAGAAATATATTATAACATTTTTTTGTGAGAGAATATATTATGTTTCATGTTTTCTTGTGAACTGTTTTTTCAATTTGCAGTAAACAGGAAATTAACACGACAAAAGACATCTAATCAATACATGATTGAGTTGCTATCTATTTGAGACTGATTGTGTTAGGAACCTACTTAATAAATTTTGAAGCTAATATAAACAGTTTTATTTATGCTCAATTTTTTAGTTTTGTTTTTTTCAGAATACATAAAAAATAACCCATAATTTCCTCGCATAACATTCAAAACAAATTCAACCAACGCCAGATGCCAACCCTGCACGCGCTCACATATCAACGCGAGCGTTCACATTTCCAAGCGGTCCGATGCACCCCGCCAGTCGCCACCAGTGTACTACCGACCAATTTGATATTCGAATCACGGCCGAACACGGCGACGGGCCAGCGATCGGCAAATCACGCACGCCGCCACCGTGGCCGCGCGTAAATGAATATTGACATCCAGCTAGCAGTGAACGGGTTGAATTGATAATCGAGCTCCCGATGCTAGAGCTTAGCGGAATATTCGCAAGTAATTTTTACGATTAATGTTCGTGATAGCTGGCTATTTGGTAGAGAATTTTAAAGGTAATTTTGTAGTTTATTGATTTAATAATATAATGTTTAAACTGCTATCGTGCTGCTCCGTCAAATGTAGGAAGTTGATGATTGCTTCTTCTATTGTATTGACAAGTTCATAATTTAAATAAGAACAGAAAATAAAAATAGATATCCCACATACTTAACCATCAAAACAAATTATTATCATAAGTTTTTCAAATCCAATCTATATTGTGCACCAAACTAAACAAATGTATAAATTAAACGAACTGACTTCAAAAGAGCACAAATTCCGATTTAATCACTAAAGACCAATTTGTTTACAATTTCAAAAGACACCGATTCAACTAGCTTACATCTTCGCAACAGAATTCTTTAAAAAGGGGTGGCATGCGCTTAACCCCTCAAGATGTCGATAAAGCCGTCGATAAGTCTTATAAATTTCATTACGCCTACCGATAGCTGTAAAGGATCCAATTTTACTGAGTACTAAAAGTAAATCGTTACCGTTTCTCATAATTTTGCTTTTGTCGGCTACGACGGCGAAGGCTCTTCGCACACGAGTACAGTTATAATAGTAAAACATCTAGGATAATGGATATTGAAACTATAACGAAATCATTTTACCTATAAATGTTTGGTTGATACACATAATTTCAAAAAAAACAATGCATGTACGAAGGCTATTGTTTTACTAGTGTAGCATTGATTCTACGAGCCTGCTACGCGTTCCGTAGACAATTCGTAGCACATGAGGTTATAATGTATTACTGTACTGTTGTAATTTATTACATACCTAAAGTATAACATTTGATTTATAATATAGCACTTAGAAAGCCCCTTTTATATAATATTTTTAATTCATATGTAAATTATTATGAATACAATATTATTTACTATTTTATCGTGTCTCTATATTCAGTCTTACAGGACTACAATAGTAGACTAGACCAAAATACACAACTATGTAGCATAATATTATCATGCTTGGCTATCCCCCAAATAAAGGCATTTCCAAATACTGCAGTCCCATGCAATATTTATAGTCTCGTGTGCGCTGCTCCTTATTTCATTATTTTACATTTCCCGAAGGTGACAGTAAAAAATGAAATTTCCTCGAATACCTGTCCAATTTGAAGCTGGGACAAAGGAGACGTTATCTCTGTAAATTGAAAAAGATAGCACCATCTGTTATGTATAAATTATAATTTAAAACAAAAACTAAATCTTTCCCACGAATTCGTCGACAGATTGCCGTGGATTTTCTTTTTTGCTATTTGTTAATAATCGTGTTTGATTATAATGTAATAAGAGTAATATTTGAAATGGTTTTAATCTATTTACATATAATAAATCTGTAGAAGGGTCAATTCTGTACATTGAAAATATTGAAAAAATAAATAGCAGGGGGTGTTACTGGATCGATACCAAACCCAAATATGTGATTAAAAAAATTTTTGTCTGTCTGTCTGTCTGTCTGTATGTGAAGACATCACGTGAAAACTAACGGTTCGATTTCGATGAAACTTGGTATAATTATTATACCTTATTATCCTGGGCGTAAAATAGGATACTTTTTATCCTGAAAAAATAATCTTAATTTTTCAGTTTTATCCATAGACGTTGTTCTGTAGAACAGCGAACACACCTTGGGTATTATTATAGGCCTAGCCGTATTTGAGTCCAATAGATATTTATAAGATGTTATTGTCAGAGTTACTCAAAATGGAGAAATAAGTAAACCATCCACGGACGGAGTCGCGGGCGGAAGCTAGTATAAAATAAAGAAATCAAATAATGTTATTTAAACATCCGTCTTTAACTAAATTATTTTTACAATTTTATATTATTATACCTGTGAATAGAATTGAACAATGTTTACCGCATTTAAAGACCCTTAACCGTAACGACCGATAACCGATAAATTTATTTATGAACTAGGTATACAAGTTAAAATTAAAATATTCAATAAACAAACACAACAAAATCGCCATTTTCTATACAGTTACAATGTCCATTTCTACACCGATGAGTGGTGGGCAAAATGAGGGGGGAGATATAATAAATGGACCAGATTTTGCATAATTAAAAAGGGGTGCTTAAATCATTATTTATTTTGATAAATACGCATTTTCACGGTAGATCGTCATTGTCCTCATTTTAATATGAACAGAGCGGAATGCCGGTAAATTGATGAGACAAGAAATTACGAAATATTGCAGCATAAGGAGTTATTAACCTATCTCGTAATAATTAAATCAACGTAGAGCTTTTATAAATATATTGCAACAATAGTTCTTTCGGTAGAAAATGTTCTCTTATCTATCATTAATTTTGAATGACTATACCTACATAACACTTTTGAATACATTGAAGTATAATTTTTCGTTTTATAAATAAGCCTACATATAAACTGGATAATACATTAAAAAAGGTTACAAGATACATGTTATAAATTAACTTAGTTTATGTTGTATTTATTCGTTTTAAATTTTTCAGACATTTAAAACTGTATCGACCGATTTCCTATCTACTTATCATTCATTAATTTACAAGTTAAACAAAATATTGTAATTGTATATCCAATTATACCTACCTTATACAAAAATGAGCCCACAAAGAATACAAAAATCAATTGAAACGTCGAACCGTTAGCCCAGTGTCACGAGTCACGAGTCACAACTCACGCGGCAGATAAAAGCGAACTCTCTAGCCGAATGTAAAAAAACGTATAAAATAAATCGAAATTGCCAGTCCACCCTAAAATCTGTCCTTGCCCTCTCGAGATCTGTCATTTGAGACCTACGTGACGGGGAAGACGATGTGGTAAGAATCTGTGCACTCGTAAACGATTACTTATTGGAGTAAAATACGTGTTTTTCTTACAGATAGCTAACTAGGAAAGTAGTTTCAGAGATTATATCACTAACAAGGTGCAATCAAATAGTTATTATGATCGATGAAGAAGAAACTCCCATAACACTATAATATAACACTATATTATGTGAATATCTTGAAGGCAAATAACAATTAAACTATTCATCAAACCAATTGGTGAACATTTTGATATATCCACTATGCAGTAAGCTAAAATATTCATAAATAAAAATAGAAATTGCTTGACAAATTATATAACAGATTTCCAATAAAAACAGTCCCACATGATGGCCCTTATTTCCTTCAAGTAGCATGTATCTTCGAAACCACTACACTGATCCGATTGAATTCACGCATCAATAGTAATATGAAAGCAATGTAAGATACATATCCCTCCACCACAAATGCGCCTATAATGGGCCATCTACACAATGGACAGCGTTGGCCCAAGAAATTATCGTGGATGTTGGCCGCCATTACGGCGATTGTGAAGTAACATCTTCAATGACTGCCGATCATAGACATTTAGGCTCTCTACACTATAGTGATTGCCTCTGCTCGCCCAACGCTGCCCATTATGTAGAGGTCCCATTAAGTTTGTTTCCTTGGTCCCTCTGTCCCCTCCGAGGAATATTTGATGGCACTCATCCATCGTGCGACATAATATCACCGATAAATAATGATGTTTTGAATTCACTCTCGGCACTCGAGATTTGGAAAAATACACGCAATTTTATTAAGCGTCCATTTTTATGAAGATGAAAAGGACTGAAGTGTAATTGTTATTATGAATGCTTTATTTAAATTAACAAGGTAAAGGAACTTTGCATAGATCACCGTTGATATTAATTAACTTTATTACTTTATTTCATTTTTTATAACTTTTATTTATTTTTTATTTTTGTTCATATATTTATTTATGCTCTGCCCTACTCCTATCCTTTACTTAATTTCTCTCTGTACAACCGGTTGTCTGGAAGAAATCGCTATTTAGCGATAAGGCCGCCGTTTGTTACAATGTATCCTAGAATAAGTCTCAATTTGTAATTTTTAAGAGCAATAAAGTAATAAATAAATAAATAAATAAATAACTTATTTGTTATTATTAACAGCGTACTGCTATGATATGATTCAGAAGATTAGGAAAATACCTAAGTTTGAACCTAGGGTTGAATTTTATTGAGCTCACTCATATTATAATGTACACAGGAGATTTGAATATATCGCTTCATTTGTAAACAGTTATACATAATTTTCTTTATATAGAATAATAAGTAAGAAGTCGGTTTCAATAATCAATAAATTCTATTTTACAAAGTAAGTCTTCATAATATTGAAACCACAATGTCTTTGGTACTTAAGAAAATTATAAGTCGTTTACCAGATGGCCCTACTTTAAATATAGTCCTAACGTTATTATATTCCCGTTCGTCCCAGTTTCACCAGGATTAATGTTATTATTATATTATTTTAACAACTAAAAAAATTGTGAAAATTTTGTAAATTCATTGTGAGATGACGTCATCAGTCATCACTCAGCTTTCGTGATGATAATGTACCGACTCTATCAAAAATATTATAAAATTC
>CAJQZN010045712.1:0-11100 GCA_907164685.1 Colias eurytheme
AGAGCTTTTTGTGAAAATTAAGCTCTCCATGCGATTAGAGCTTTTTGTGAAAATTAAGCTCTCCTTGAGATTAGAGCTTTTTGCGAAAATTAAGCTTTCCGTGCGATTAGTTTTTTGTGAGTGAAAATTAAGCTCTCCATGCGATAAGAGCTTTTTGTGAAAATTAAGCTTTCCGTGCGATAAGAGCTTTTTGTGAAAATTAAGCTCTCCGTGCGATTAGAGCTTTTTTGTGAAAATTAAGCTTTCCGTGCGAATAGAGCTTTTTGTGAAAATTAAGCTCTCCATGGTATTAGAGCTTTTTGTGAAAATTAAGCTCTCCGTGCGATTAGAGCTTTTTGTGAAAATTAAGCTTTCCGTGCGATAAGAGCTTTTAATGAAAATTAAGCTCTCCGTGCGATTAGAGCTTTTTGCGAAAATTAAGCTTTCCTTGCGAATAGAGCTTTTTGTGAAAATTAAGCTCTCCATGGGATTAGAGCTTTTTGTGAAAATTAAGCTCTCCGTGTGATGAGAGCTTTTTTGTGAAAATTAAGCTTTCCGTGCGAATAGAGCTTTTTGTGAAAATTAAGCTCTCCGTGCGATTAGAGCTTTTTGTGCAAATTAAGCTTTCCGTGCGATATGAGCTTTTTGTGAAAATTAAGCTCTCCATGCGATTAGAGCTTTTTGTGAAAATTAAGCTCTCCGTGCGATTAGAGCTTTTTGTGAAAATTAAGCTCTCCGTGTGTCCATACTAATATTATAAATGCGAAAGTAACTCTGTCTGTCTGTCTGTTACTCAATCACGCCTGAACTACTGAACCAATTTGCAGGTATAGATATATTTTGATACTCGAGAAAGGACATAGGATAGGTTTTATCCCGGAAATCCTACGGGAACGGGTTTTTCTCTGAAAACGCGGGCGAAGCCGCGGGCGAAAAGCTAGTTTATAATAAATGTTTACAAATAATGTCTGCCAGTATTCCCTGAATTCTAACAACACTACAGTCAATGAACAGTTGATCATTAGAACGTTTTATAACACTTTGATTGACCGTCTGGTCGCTTGGTTTGATTGTAGTTTTAAATTAAAAATTCTTCAAGAGTACGTTATTTATAGCAGAGCCAATTAAACATTTAAGTAACAAATGATAGTTTAACTTTTAAGATGCGATATCTACGTGAACTTAATGTTAAATCTGTAACTTTGGTTATTTTAAGTAGACACAAGATGTTTGAACAAACTTGAGGATATTATATGTAGTATGCAAAGAAATGGGATCTACTTATACTTGTATGCAATACCTACTAATAAACACTAAATATAAATAATGATAAGCTAGATAGTATTATAAAGGAGTTTAAAGTAGAAAAGACGATTTAAAGAAGCTTTATAAACTTACTAGCTTTCCGCCCGCGGCTTCGCCCGCGTTTTCAAAGAAAAACCCGTTCCCGTAGGATTTCCGGGGTAAAACATATCCTATGTCCTTTCTCGGGTATCAAAATATCTCTATACCAAATTTCATGCAAATTGGTTCAGTAGTTAAGGCGTGATTGAGTAACAGACAGACAGACAGAGTTACTTTCGCATTTATAATATAAGTATGATGAACTTTATGTATCGTCACCGATTCTTGATAAATAAACAATGTTTGAATAATTATGTCCGTAAATCAAATGTAATGGAGTTGGTTACATACAAACTTACAAATATACAAGTGAATAAAAGCGTGTTAAAAAGTAAAGGTAAGGTTGCTGAAAATGTATACACAAATTAATTTACTTAAAAAAATACATCCATATATATGTTACAGTAAAACCCTTAACCAGTCAAAAGCCTTATTGGCCGGTAAAATTAGTCAATAACGTTATTGACCAAGGGCGTCGGTCAAAATCCTTATTGACTGATTTTGTCAGATAAATTGTTATTGACTGGTTAAGAGTTTTGACTGTAACATATACACGAATTTCTATAACTCTAATAATAACCTAGGCATTCAAAACCTATACAAAAATTGTAATTATATTCACAAAAAACTATCACAAAATCGTCACATTGTACGTCACACGTCGTATACCTAGTTACTGAATAGTGCATAATTTGCTTCATAGGCACACGTCGCCATTAAATCTGTCGCTTTGCCCTTTGTGACGTTCGCCGATGGTCCAATATACGCCGTTTCTATTGAAAACATCGCTATTTACATTTTCAATAAATAATTTATATTAAATTCGCCCGTTGAAAACAACAGGGGAATATGTTTCGAAATTCATATTTATGAAATTACGGACTATTTTTCATGTTACTACAACATTTTAATATTAAAATTTAAGCAAAAAATAAACAAAGAAAAGCTGATTGCGAATTTCGATTTGTTGAACTATGATACAAAATTTATTGCGGTCTAGGGTAATAGCATCTAATTACATTAAATCTGTTAATGATACAACAATTTTCATGGTTCGCTTTAACGCGCGTATTATTACAAAGTGGTATACGCGAAACCACGCCGAGTTGCTTATATTACAAAATGAAAACAACATTTATTTTTGAATTGTGAAATAGGGGTCAGTTACGGTGTAGGTGTATTCTAGCAAACTTTATAGGATACAAATTTTCGTAATTAATTATTTGAATTTTTTTCTCTAGGTACCTAGGTACCACACAGGTACAGCGTAACTGACCCCTATTTTCCATGTCCATAATCTAGAAAGAAGCTCCATATAAATTATATAAATAAAAAATTGGCAGCTTGTATGTGTTGCATAAAAAAGAACGAAAATTTAAACTACGCGCGTATTACTATTTCTGCGCTAACCCAACGTTCATCGGGTCATCTATAATTGAGTGCATATAAAAGCTCCTATAACTTGTCCCACAAAATTAAGGCCAGTGCTCACACGCTAAGAATAGTAGCATCAGCCCAGCCCAGTTGCACCGGCTCAACGGAGCTCCGGCCATTCGTGTAACCCGTGTGTAGCGGGCCTTATGCACCATTGCCTTAGACGCTCGAGCGTGTGCGCTCGCATCGGTGCGTGTGACCAACGTACGGATAGGTTCCATTATATTATTATTATAGAAGTTCCATTAGTTATGTCATTTATAGAACAAGAATGATACGACAATCTTTTGATACGCCCAAAATGGATTAATTTCACTCATAATAGAAAAATATTGAACAATTTCGACAAATAAAACTGCTCTACATTAAATATTTGCCAATCACTCACTATAGCCTCGATAATCCTAAAGATAAAATAACAATTCACATAGAATGTAATATTTCCCCAAGAATACAAAATGATAATTATTAGGTACCAAATCTTTTCTTACCTGGAATAATTTGAAATACTGTTAGCTACTCCAACCTCCTAGCTTAGTTCAAACAACTTAAAAAAAAAAACTTAAAAAAAGATTTGACGTATTTTTCGTTATTTATAATATCGTTCCGTTATTAAAAATATTTCATCACATACCTCTATGTCAAATAAACCAACCACTTAAAACATCCGTAGGTTATTTTTAAATCTATTTAGTATACTTGTATTTTGTAATCTAAAATAATTTCCACCTACTTACGCAACTGACACTTCACCAAAAGAAGTCAATATAAAATGGCCACGACGTGAGGTCACAGAGCAGCAGCGTGCAGTACATAAAACATTTGTTACCAGCAAAGATCGTATATCCGACGATATCATCTCGTGAGTCGACGTACCATGAAATACGTCTTGAGTGACTCGACATAAGGTGCCGTTATCAGGATGTGGTGGTGACACAGTGGATGATACGCTTTGGGGGTTTTATCGCTTTCAAAATGTTAAAATAGGCTTTATTTTATTGAAATTTGTTGGTAATGATATTGATATGAGTGTAAATGGCTATTAGAGTTTGTTAATCTAAAATTAAACTCAATTACTTTTTTGATGTGATAAGTTCAGACGATCCTATTATCTATAATTTTTATTATTCATTTAACAACAAATTATGCTAAGTATCGTTCGACGACTAAGTTATAACCAAATATAAAGATGCACTTTCAAATTAATTGAAAATATGTCACAAAAGGTTAATTAATGCATTAAAAAATTGCACTTGTCTAGTTATAAAGTTAAAGAGCTTTACAGAGACCTTTCATCATGTAGTTTGGTAAGTATGAAACTAAATTAGTAAAAAAAAACTATAGCATACAACCGCTTCTCATCGCACCGGAGCACACACCTTCAAACTCCGGCTCACCCAACTGAAACTTGCCGAAAGTAATATTTTATCCCGCCAACCAAATCATGAAACTTCTTTCACAGTGATTTGATGATATTGCACTTTGACGAATACCGTAATCGGGATTAGGGGAAAAAAATAAAAACAAGATGGATGACGTCCTCAGACGAGGGGCCCTCCATGAAACAGCCCGCGAGGGGAGTCATTTGTGTCCTTTTTATTAGGTTCTTCAAATCTGACGTAAAGCTAAGTATAAAAAATTGCTCGCTCATTGAATGAGAGACGGGTAATGGTTATCCGTGCATATATTTCAATGGAGGCTCTGTATGGGCGAAATGGTTCACGTTTTGTAATGCTGTATTTACAATATTTATAATATTTCAGCGCAGGTAGAGCAAGTTATCGAAATTTTATTTTAATGAAATTTTTTTGTTTTCTTATACATAAACTCTTATTTTACATTTGGGAATTTTGTTGGCACAATGCTTTTAAACTTTATTTTTTTATATTAATGCTACCGAATTGATATTTATAGTAGTGAGGAACATGCACATTAATTAAAAGAGTGTGTGTGCCGAGCACACGTGTCAGAAGTGAAACTTCTTTGGCAAGATTCAAAAATACCAAAATCGTCACCCTACTCCACAATGTACGCAACGGTATTGCCATGACGCCACCTTGACATTTTACTCTCAAAGCGCCTAAAGAAGTTTCAATAACTTTGCGAAACAATTTTGAATTTTTGAGACGGTACATGCACAAACCTTTGCAACTCATACACAAGCATAATAAAGTTGCGATGACATCTCGAGCGTTGTATTTTTTCTAAAGCACATAAAAACACTATAAAGATGGTACTATTGTTGTACACGCGCTCTTCACGTGATATATATTCACGTCAAATTCCGACATCACTGCTCTAATATCACAAGAAGTACTTTTAGCATTATTCAAGAGATTTTATTGCTTTTTCTTTATTGCTATTCTTGTTTTAAGTGTGCTTTTTTCTTTTGTGCTGATATTATATTTTGCAATATTTGTAGCATATTTCAGCGAGACATATTTTGGCGATGTTAAGTGTGTATTATATTACAGAAGTTAGGTGTGTTCTATTGTTTAAAAGAAATGATATAATATATAACATTTATGTGGAATATAGTAAGATTTTGTAGTTCTCGTAACTCGTTAGTCGTTGTTTTTTCATTAAAAATTACGATATTGATTGATATCCCTCATATTGTGTTATTAAAGCTGAACCTTTTTTTATGTATTTCTATTTATTCCCGTTCCTGTAACTTCGATGATGTGTTCAGCGTAGCACGTCATAAAGCTATCGAAAAAAAATAGGTACATATAAATTAGGTAAAAATATAACTTTGAAAAGACTAAGGGCCGATTTTTCAATCCTTGGCTAAAATTTATCCGTCCAATAAAGTATTACACGAACATATTAAAATGTCACCTGTAAACTGTCAAATATGGGCAAGTAGAATACATTTTGGAAATGGTAGTTTAATACGTTATTCGACGAATAAGTTTTAACCAAGCATTGAAAAATCGGCCCTTAATATTCTTTATTTACATACTAACTGATAGTTATTTTATGGTTATTTATTACATTACACAATAATTTATAACTATCACGAAAACATTATCATATTTAATACTTAGAGATCTCCGCCCGAGGCTTCGTCCGCATTTTCAAAGAAAAACCAGTTCCTGTGGGATTTCTGGAATAAAAAGTAGCCTATGTCTTATTCTGGGCCTTCAGTTACCTACATACCTAATTTCATTGTAATCGGCTCAGCAGTATTTGCGTGAAAGAGTGACAAGCATCCATCCATCCTCACAAACTTTCGCATTTATAATATTAGTAGTATAAAATCATCTTCAGAAGCGTACCTGTCTGTAACGCCGGTAAATTTGTACTCCTCCATCTCCATGTCCCCCATATATTGAGAATAACCTGAAAGTACGGAAATAAATTGAGTACACTTCAAATAACCAGATAATTAGGGAAATTTCTTTGGTTATGAATAATAAAGGAACCGTATGTAATTGGGCAAATACATTGAAAATAGAGGACCTAAGAATTATTTATAGAAATATATTATAACATTTTTTTGTGAGAGAATATATTATGTTTCATGTTTTCTTGTGAACTGTTTTTTCAATTTGCAGTAAACAGGAAATTAACACGACAAAAGACATCTAATCAATACATGATTGAGTTGCTATCTATTTGAGACTGATTGTGTTAGGAACCTACTTAATAAATTTTGAAGCTAATATAAACAGTTTTATTTATGCTCAATTTTTTAGTTTTGTTTTTTTCAGAATACATAAAAAATAACCCATAATTTCCTCGCATAACATTCAAAACAAATTCAACCAACGCCAGATGCCAACCCTGCACGCGCTCACATATCAACGCGAGCGTTCACATTTCCAAGCGGTCCGATGCACCCCGCCAGTCGCCACCAGTGTACTACCGACCAATTTGATATTCGAATCACGGCCGAACACGGCGACGGGCCAGCGATCGGCAAATCACGCACGCCGCCACCGTGGCCGCGCGTAAATGAATATTGACATCCAGCTAGCAGTGAACGGGTTGAATTGATAATCGAGCTCCCGATGCTAGAGCTTAGCGGAATATTCGCAAGTAATTTTTACGATTAATGTTCGTGATAGCTGGCTATTTGGTAGAGAATTTTAAAGGTAATTTTGTAGTTTATTGATTTAATAATATAATGTTTAAACTGCTATCGTGCTGCTCCGTCAAATGTAGGAAGTTGATGATTGCTTCTTCTATTGTATTGACAAGTTCATAATTTAAATAAGAACAGAAAATAAAAATAGATATCCCACATACTTAACCATCAAAACAAATTATTATCATAAGTTTTTCAAATCCAATCTATATTGTGCACCAAACTAAACAAATGTATAAATTAAACGAACTGACTTCAAAAGAGCACAAATTCCGATTTAATCACTAAAGACCAATTTGTTTACAATTTCAAAAGACACCGATTCAACTAGCTTACATCTTCGCAACAGAATTCTTTAAAAAGGGGTGGCATGCGCTTAACCCCTCAAGATGTCGATAAAGCCGTCGATAAGTCTTATAAATTTCATTACGCCTACCGATAGCTGTAAAGGATCCAATTTTACTGAGTACTAAAAGTAAATCGTTACCGTTTCTCATAATTTTGCTTTTGTCGGCTACGACGGCGAAGGCTCTTCGCACACGAGTACAGTTATAATAGTAAAACATCTAGGATAATGGATATTGAAACTATAACGAAATCATTTTACCTATAAATGTTTGGTTGATACACATAATTTCAAAAAAAACAATGCATGTACGAAGGCTATTGTTTTACTAGTGTAGCATTGATTCTACGAGCCTGCTACGCGTTCCGTAGACAATTCGTAGCACATGAGGTTATAATGTATTACTGTACTGTTGTAATTTATTACATACCTAAAGTATAACATTTGATTTATAATATAGCACTTAGAAAGCCCCTTTTATATAATATTTTTAATTCATATGTAAATTATTATGAATACAATATTATTTACTATTTTATCGTGTCTCTATATTCAGTCTTACAGGACTACAATAGTAGACTAGACCAAAATACACAACTATGTAGCATAATATTATCATGCTTGGCTATCCCCCAAATAAAGGCATTTCCAAATACTGCAGTCCCATGCAATATTTATAGTCTCGTGTGCGCTGCTCCTTATTTCATTATTTTACATTTCCCGAAGGTGACAGTAAAAAATGAAATTTCCTCGAATACCTGTCCAATTTGAAGCTGGGACAAAGGAGACGTTATCTCTGTAAATTGAAAAAGATAGCACCATCTGTTATGTATAAATTATAATTTAAAACAAAAACTAAATCTTTCCCACGAATTCGTCGACAGATTGCCGTGGATTTTCTTTTTTGCTATTTGTTAATAATCGTGTTTGATTATAATGTAATAAGAGTAATATTTGAAATGGTTTTAATATAAAATAAAGAAATCAAATAATGTCATAAACATCGACGTCTATAACTAAATTATATTAACAATTTTAATATTATTATACCTGTGTATAAAATTGAACAATGTTTACCGCATTTAAAGACCCTTAACCGTAACGACCGATAACCGATAAATTTATTTATGAACTATACAAGTTAAAATTAAAATACTCAATAAATACAACAAAATCGCCATTTTCTATACAATTACAATGTCCATTCCTACACCGATGAGTGGTGGGCGAAATGAGGGGGGAGATATAATAAATGGACCAGATTTTGCATAATTAAAAAGGGGTGCTTAAATCATTATTTATTTTGATAAATACGCATTTTCACGGTAGATCGTCATTGTCCCCATTTTAATATGAACAGAGCGGAATGCCGGTAAATTGATGAGACAAGAAATTACGAAATATTGCAGCATAAGTAGTTATTAACCTATCTCGTAATAATTAAATCAACGTAGAGCTTTTATAAATAATATATTGCAACAATAGTTCTTTCGGTAGAAAATGTTCTTTTATCTATCATTCATTTTGAATGACTATACCAACATAACACTTTTGAAAACATTGAAGTATAATTTTTCGTTTTATAAATAAGCCTACATATAAACTGGATAATACATTAAAAAAGATTACATGAAACATGTTATAAATTAACTTAGTTTATGTTGTATTTATTCGTTTTAAATTTTTCAGACATTTAAAACTGTATCGACCGATTTCCTATCTACTTATCATTCATTAATTTACAAGTAAAACAAAATATTGTAATTGTACATCCAATTATACCTACCTTATACAAAAATGAGCCCACAAAGAATACAAAAATCAATTGAAACGTCGAACCGTTAGCCTAGTGTCACGAGTCACGAGTCACGACTCACGCGGCAGATAAAAGCGAACTCTCTAGCCGAATGTAAAAAAACGTATAAAATAAATCGAAATTGCCAGTCCACCCTAAAATCTGTCCTTGCCCTCTTGAGATCTGTCATTTGAGACCTACGTGACGGGGAAGACGATGTGGTAAGAATCTGTGCACTCGTAAACGATTACTTATTGGAGTAAAATACGTGTTTTTCTTACAGATGGCTAACTAGGAAAGTAGTTTCAGAGATTATATCACTAACAAGGTGCAGTCGAATAGTTGTTATGATCGATAAAGAAGAAACTCCCATAACACTTTAATATAACACTATATTATGTGAATATCTTGAAGGCAATTAACAATTAAACTATTCGTCAAACCAATAGGTGAACATTTTGATTTATCCACTATGCAGTAAGCTAAAATATTTATAAATAAAAATAAAAAATTGCTTGACAAATTATATAATAGATTTCCAATAAAAATTAAAGTAAGCAGTGACATGTTTGTTGATTTACATTTGTTGACCTACCTTATACTTAAAAGGAATAGCTTGTGTATTCCAACGTTGCATGAAATTCATGATAAAAAAGAAAACATTTTATTTTATCGAATAAAAAGGTAATGTTTATTCATTACTAAATACCTATAAATAACCGAAATTTCCACTCAAATCCTCATACAGTCCCACATGATGGCCCTTATTTCCTTCAAGTAGCATGTATCTTCGAAACCACTACACTGATCCGATTGAATTCACGCATCAATAGTAATATGAAAGCAATGTAAGATACTTCCTTCACCACAAATGCGCCTATAATGGGCCATCTGCACAATGGACAGCGTTGGCCCAAGAAATAATCGTGGATATTGGCCGCCATTACGGCGATTGTGAAGTAACATCTTCAATGACTGCCGATCATAGACATTTAGGCTCTCTATAGCGATTGCCTCTGCTCGCCCAACGCTGCCCATTATGTAGAGGACCCATTAAATTTGTTTCCTTGGTCCCTCTGTCCCCTCCGAGGAATATTTGATGGCACTCATCCATCGTGCGACATAATATCACCGATAAATAATGATGTTTTGAATTCACTCTCGGCACTCGAGATTTGGAAAAATACACGCAATTTTATTAAGCGTCCATTTTTATGAAGATGAAAAGGACTGAAGTGTAATTATTATTATGAATGCTTTATTTAAATTAACAAGGTAAAGGAACTTTGCATAGATCACCGTTGATATTAATTAACTTTATTACTTTATTTCATTTTTTATAACTTTTATTTATTTTTTATTTTTGTTCATATATTTATTTATGCTCTGCCCTACTCCTATCCTTTACTTAATTTCTCTCTGTACAACCGGTTGTCTGGAAGAAATCGCTATTTAGCGATAAGGCCGCCGTTTGTTACAATGTATCCTAGAATAAGTCTCAATTTGTAATTTTTAAGAGCAATAAAGTAATAAATAAATAAATAAATAAATAACTTATTTGTTATTATTAACAGCGTACTGCTATGATATGATTCAGAAGATTAGGAAAATACCTAAGTTTGAACCTAGGGTTGAATTTTATTGAGCTCACTCATATTATAATGTACACAGGAGATTTGAATATATCGCTTCATTTGTAAACAGTTATACATAATTTTCTTTATATAGAATAATAAGTAAGAAGTCGGTTTCAATAATCAATAAATTCTATTTTACAAAGTAAGTCTTCATAATATTGAAACCACAATGTCTTTGGTACTTAAGAAAATTATAAGTCGTTTACCAGATGGCCCTACTTTAAATATAGTCCTAACGTTATTATATTCCCGTTCGTCCCAGTTTCACCAGGATTAATGTTATTATTATATTATTTTAACAACTAAAAAAATTGTGAAAATTTTGTAAATTCATTGTGAGATGACGTCATCAGTCATCACTCAGTTTTCGTGATGATAATGTACCGACTCTATCAAAAATATTATAAAATTC
>CAJQZN010045730.1:0-14513 GCA_907164685.1 Colias eurytheme
GTGGGGCAACGGTACCTTAGTTTATAGATTTTTTTTTAAAGTGGAAATTGTATAATATTATATGGTCGATAAGTCATAAATAATATTGTTCTTAAAACAACAATAAATTGTTACTATGGTTTGTTATGTTGGCAGCACAAAAAAGTTCAAGTCATATCAGGACAAGGAAAAAGAGCTACATGAATCGCATTCAATTTGCTATTTTTTGTAAAAAAACCTTAAACACTTACATACTTATATATCTTCTATCAATACTTAGTTGAATATTAAGCATACACTTATTTTTGAAGAAATTCCTCTTTGTTCCTACTTACCTTTTTTAATATATGGGTCATTATACAAAAATGGGGTAACTTTTGAGGATATTTTGTTTACTATATTTTTTATATCAGATTGTTACAAATTAGGGTGTATATGATAGCTAATCTAATGAATATATTGTTCCAAATCGGGCCAGCCACTTTTTTAAATAGATTGTGAGATATTTTAAATTTTCTGGATTTGGCCTCCAGGGGACTGACGAGGCTAACATGGTACTGATAAAAAACTATAACTTGTAATATTCTTAAAGAAATTCAATGAAAATTACTACAAATCTCTCAGTTTTAATAATGGCACATGTCTTTTACGTACTTAACATGTTAAAAAATGATAATTAATAATATGTGATACTGGGAAAAACAATGTCTCAATTTTTAAAACAGCCTTCTGACTAACGCAACGTGAATATTCTTACTCTCTTACTTAACTTTTACTACTTTGAATTAGTTTTACTTGATATTTTAAGTAATTCACAAACAATAGAAACAAAAAAACGGCCAAGTGCGAGTTGGACTCCTAACAAACCTATTGTTTATTATGTTTGTAACTTAAAATTTACACTTTTAGCAATTTTTCCTTTATCTGTGTTATAAGACGTTGCTATTTACCGAGTAGAAGTAAACTATAGTAGACTGTATACACGGCAAGCATCCTGTGTGTTTTTTTATTCCCTTGCGAATATTGAATTTTGTGGAAATTTGCAGTATTAACGGATGTAGGTATCTTTTGATTGCGTTGCGTTATAAGTTTGATTTTTTTACAGCCCCAAGGGTTCTTAATCTTGAGTATCCAATATAAATTTCAGATTGATACCTCCACGCGTTCCAAAAAATCGTCTTAACAGACAAACGGACAACAAAGTGATCCTATAAGGGTTATGTTTTTTCCTTTTGAGGTTCGGAGCCCTAAAAATCTACCAATATTTATGTTAAAAGTACTAATTATTATAAAATTAAAAACCAAAGGCTCGAATGAAAGTCTCATCTGAGTTTTCATAAGAGCCCCTTGACATTTTTATAATGTTATTAAGTATATTAATTAACTTTTATGTTATTTTGAGGTAATTTTACTTCACAGTATTATACGTATACGTATTTAACTGATAAATATAAAAAGCTATGCCCTGAAAGCATCAAAATCAATAATTAAAAGAAAATAAGATCTTTTTAATAAAATTATTAGTAGTTTGTTTCAATAGCTCTTTTCTTTGCTACTCTTTTTTAAATGTTTCTTCCCTAGTCAAATTCAGTTTCTTTTAGCGTGGCGCATGATGTTTTTAACTGAAATATAATATAGAAATGCTTATACCAATAGCAATCAAGATAAAAGTTCTCAAAAATGATAGAGTCATCAGTACTATGGGGCCCCGTCAGTCCTCTGGCGCGATATCTGACAAAGGACTGATGCCAGCGGATTGATGAAAAGGGACTTAATATGAGGTTATAATCACAAATTAGGTTTTTTTGCCTAATTTCTAATATCAACAAACTATATTTTTATTTATTTATTTATTTATTTATTTGTCAGAATTGTGGTAATATATAAGGTCACATGATTCAATCAACAAAACAGTCCACACAATTCGCCAAACAATTGGCATACAAATTTTTCACGATTACATTGCAGATTATATAAACATACATACATCCAATAACATCAAAATTAACAGGTTTTTATTAATACATATCACGCTTTAAAAAATTCATTTAAAGAATAGAAACATTTTTCCGCCAACCATATTTTCAACCTTCTACGCATCAAATTTCCTGGCATTTCACGCAGCTCTTTAGGAATGTGATTAAATACCTTTATGCACATCACACTAGCATTGTTTTGAAAGAGCTTAGATCTACAATTTGGCAGCAATAGGCGAGTAGGATCCCTAAAACCTAATTGGGAATTGTTTTTGGTTGGTTTGAAGAGTTCACTGTGCTTTTTTACAAACATACATATTTCCAATATATACAAACCAGTAAGTGTTAAGAGACGTTTTTCTTTGAATTGAGGTCTGCAAGAATCAAGAGGACCAATATTACACAAAGCTCTTATACACTTTTTTTGTGCGAGAAATACGTTGGAAACATTGGTAGAGTTACCCCAAAATATAATCCCATACCTTAAAACTGAGGTAACGTAGCTGTGATATGCAGTTAGTGCAGCATTAAAAGTTACAGTTTTTCTCAACCTCCTTAACGCAAAGACAAACCTGTTTACCCTCCCAGCCATCGCTTCACAGTGTGCCTTCCAATTACAGTTTTCGTCTATGTTTAATCCGAGAAATTTCATTGATTTCACCCGCTCCAACGCCCCACCACAGTGTGCAAGAGTTAGGGGTTTATTCTTAGTATTGTAATTGGAGAATTGTATATATTTAGTCTTCGTCATGTTAGCAGATAAATTATTATTTTTAAACCATGTCAAGATTATATTTAAATTGTACTATTGTCTACATGTCAAGATTATATTTAAATTGTATTGTTTACAAATCATAGTTAACCATTTATAAATGAAAATAAAAATTGGATTAACAATAAAATAACGACTCACCATAGGACTGAAATGTTGACTGGCGCAGCAAGATTTTAGAGGACAAACACAACCCTAGCGCTGGTACAGTTATGACGGCCGTCAAAATATGCGGTGCACAAGTAACTTCATTACCAACATTAATACTTAGACAGGGATTTGACCTCGACTTGGTGATATTTAGCGAGAATTTCGAATTTAAAAAACACACAACGGACTGACTAGTGAAAACGATGACAAAGTTTAATTTTATTTTTTAAATAAAATGGAAAACATTGCGTTATGAAAGTTGTAGTATATAATACAATGTACATCAAAGATTGTAGTGAATTAGTAAGTTTTCTTAAATCGATGATAATGTTTAAACGATAGTCACTTGATTGTTGGTTTTCGGAGTTGTGACATGCCAAAGTACTGACGTTTGAGGTATTAATTTATTATTTTTATTCATTTGTATTTTAAATAAAGAAGTGAAATTGAGTGACCAAATAAAGGACGCTTCATTGTTTTAAAATAGATTGTTATTTGAATAAATTATAATAAGAATTTGTTTAAATTGGCTGATGACATCGAGTTACCCCATTTTTGTATAATCACCATATACATATATTAATTTGTATTTTTCCTTATCACATATTTCAACCCATTCATTTCAGCCTCTGCAAGTTGTTGGGCGAAGTCCCCGGGCTCCGCGTATCAACTCCCGCGTACGACGCGCTCATCACCGACGCGGCTCGCCGTTTGTGGGCGCTGCTCGCGGAGGCTTCGCCCCCCGTGGTAGAAGCAGCTTGTGAAGCCCTAGCTAACTATAAGATCGAGGATTACAAGCTGAAGGATGTGCCTGAGGTTAGTATGGTCATAAATAAATAAATAAAATAAATAAAAAACACTTTATTGTACAATGCACAGATATAAAAAACAATAATATACAAAATGAATCTTCACCGTACAAATAGTAATTAATATGAATAGTAATTCATATGAATCGTAGTAGTAGTAAAGTAGTTTAAAAATTGAAAACATAATATTTTAGTCGAAACAAAATATATAACAAACACTCACGCATAATATTTATTTCCATAGCTCGCTCTACAAAATGGCGACCTAAGTAATATACGTAAGAAAAAAATAAAAAAAATATGTTTAATAAAAAATTATTGCATGCGGATTGTTTTTACTTCTTAAAAGTTTTTGCAACTTATAAAAGAAAAGCACACAAATTTATTAATTCTGTTTTATATACAACTAGATTTCCGCCCGCGGCTTCGCCCGCGTTTTCAAAGAAAAACTCGCATAGTTCCCGTTCCCGTGGGATTTCCGGGATAAAACCTATCCTATGTGTTAATCCAAGTTACCCTCTATATGTGTGCTAAATTTCATTGTAATCGGTTTAGTAGTATTTGCGTGAAATAGTAACAAACACACATCCTCACAAACTTTCGCATTTATAATATTTAAGTAGGATAGGATAATTTAAATAATGCTTAACATGATGTTATTAAACTGTAATTTGTATACAAGTAAGATAAGTAGTTACAAAACTGTAAGATTTTAACAAAAATCCAATTTTCAACTAACAATCAAACTTTCTATACGATATTCACACTTTCTAGTCTTTATAATTTTCAGATATACAGACGGACAGTGAAACTGCCGCCTGCGTATTGTAAAACACCCGTAGATGCTATAAGAAAACCCGAAGATGTCTTGGATTATATCCCGTGTAAGTATAAATATTAATGAATAAGCAACAACCGACTCATTAAAATCTAAAGTTTTGTCATAACATATAACAAGAAAAATACTGTATATAATTAATAATTATCATTTGTTTTTTTACATTTTTAAGTCATATGTAATATAATATTTTAACGCCATCTATAGCGAATAGTAAGAAACTAATATTGATGTGGAAAACTTACGAATTTTATAAATATGATCATAGATGGCGCTAATGTCATCGTGAAATTAAAGAAATTTATGTTTTAAAATTATTATTCTTCATTGAGATTCACTTACCGAAATTGATAAAATAGACATTTTATTTTATTAAATTGTATGTACAATAATAACAAAGTCCATACAAACCGGTCTACTATTTAATAAAATTTCGAAAACCTAATTATTATTCTGAATTTCAAAATGGCCGCCGGCTCATATATAATTAAAAATGATCACATGTTCAATGATGTGCATCTCAATTAAATTTAGAAATACATAATATATTATATTTATATTTGGAATTATTAATAAGGTAACTAGATGGCGATAGTTGTATTTTAAATCGCACTATAGTAATGTTTTTCGCAATACGTAAGTAATTCCCTACAAGCTGCGCTAGTCACACTTCTCTTCTAAACTTCAATTTTTGATGCCCTACTTTATGTAGGGCTTATAAATCCTAAACTATTATGAACTATGAAGTATGAACTCCGAATAATTCAAACACAATATCAAACTTGTTACTTGAAGAAGTTCTAATAATGTCTTATTACATTTAACATTTTATTTAAAATACGTGCTATTATTATTCTGCCAACTTATCGATATTATGTCTATTATTTCAATAATATATTTTAAGTAATCAGTAATATTGATATTTTATTTCATACGAATTTAAACAAACAAAAGAGTGCATTCATCAAAACTTTCTATTGTCACATTTTCTTTTATTTTTTTACTATAATTAAGCTGTAGCCTTTAAGCAAATAATAAGAATGCTAAAATGTAATGTTAAATTTTTTACTTTAGTCTTAATAATCATTTAATTTAGTTTTCTTCCTTCTATATATCATTTTCAGGCAATCTATACTAATATTATAAGGCTGAAAAGTTTGTTTGTTTGTTTGAACGCGCTTATCTCAGGAACTACTGGTCCGATTTGAAAAATTGTTTCGGTGTCAGATAGCCCATTTATTGAGGAAGGCTATATGCTATATTATATCATCACGCTAAGACCAACAGAACCTGAGCACTGCGGGTAAAACCGCGGAGCACAGCTAGTATCATATTCCTTTTTATCTGAAAATATAATTTCGATCAATATATATTTAAACTTACATTTGTGTTGTACATTAACTCTAAAATCTATTTATAGATAATATCTAAATTATATATTTAATTAAAAAATTTTCAGGTGAAATCTGGCCAGAAGTGTTCAAAAACACGAATCAAGCTGCCCTCCCGGGGGTGCAATATTTAGTGGGCAAATTGATAGAGCGTGAAGTTCGCACATACCGCAGTGGGGTGTACAATATAGAGGGCAGGGAGCCGCAGGGCTTGGGGCACTTGCCCCCGCACAGCGTGGTTAGGGGCATGCTTGATTGCTTTAGGAAACAGGTGAGATTGTTTTTTTTTAACTAGAACCGCCATCCTGTTACAAATGACTCGAAATTTTGTGTCAATATCTCCCGGTCTATTTATAAGCCCTACTTTTAAAGTAGGGCACCAAAAATTGAAAAATAATAATGTCAAAATTGTGACTGGCGCAGCTTGTTAGGAACTACTTACGTATTGCGAAAAACATAACAATAGTGCGATTTAAAATACAACTAGCGCCATCTAGTGATGGTAAATAAAGCTATGTACTGTGTGTACTTTAATGCCCTTTATTTTTAAATTGGTTTATTTTACTTGTATAAATAACCCTTGCATGCCTTAATTACAACAAATCTATACTAATATTATAAAGCTGAAGAGTTTGTTTGTTTGAACGCGCTAATCTCAGGAACTACTCGTCCGATTTGAAAAATTCTTTCGGTGTTAGATAGTCCATCTATCGAGGAAGACTATAGGCAATAAAATCTTATCACGCTTAGACCAACAGGAGCGGAGTCACGCGGGTGAAACCACGGGGCGCAGCTAGTTTTATATAAAGATCGGTACATGTCACGCAAAAACTAAGAGTGTTTGTATACACGTTGTATACATGATTATACCTTTACCTATATTAATATTATAAATGTGGGAGTAACCTTGTCTGTCTCTTCGTTAGTCGTCACGCCTAAATCACTGAACCGATTATGATGAAATTTGATACACATGATACACACATAATTTGAAACCTGAGAAAGGACATATCATAGGTTTATTCAAAAAATGTTACGTTTTGTAAGCTTGTTTTATATAAATGTTGTGTTTGGCTATTTTTTTTTAGTTTAAATAACTTTAAAACAGATTACTTCACCAACCTACGACATCCAAGAGCCAATCCTCCTGGCTATATTCAGTACCCTATCTGCGGAGTACCCTCGGCCGCTCCCCCCCATGGACCTGAGCTTCCTCCACGAGGTGTTCCACCGTGGAACTCCCTGGAGGATGAACAGCATCCAGCTGGCTGCGAGGCAAGCGCTCACAGCACCCTCTGCTAGACGAATGGTCGATAATTTTTTGCTTGGAATCGAACCGGGGACTACGGAGGTGAGTATTTTGGTTATTTATTTGTAATTTGAAAGTGAAACTTCTTTATTGGGGTGGGAAAAAAATTTAGTGTTACATTTTTTCGTTACGCGTGACATTTTTCCGTTACGCGCCATCTTTTTCTTATCCCTACCACGCGTGATTCGATGTATTTCTGTAAAGTTGCATATAGTAAATTATTTTTTGAAAAATAAGGTCATAAAGAAGTTTCACTTCTTACGTGTGTACACTAGTACACGCACACATTTTTTTTTATTTTAAAAACAGTAGTTAACACTTGATAAAAGTAAGTTTTGTGCAGTTTTCTATGTCTGTGTGTATTTATGCTTTAAGGATTTTAGTTTCAGTAGTAATGTAAATTTGTTGTAATTGCAAAGTAATTCAATGAAGGCCAATTTAGGTGTATAAAATCAAACTTATGAAAAGTTGTAAATGTTGTACATTTCCGTATGTTTTTGTAAATGTTTTATAGATTTTAGTTTGATTAGTAATATAAATTCGTTTTTATTACAAATTTTCAATTACAATTTTTATTTTCAATTACAATTTTTATTACAAAGTACAATTTAAGTTGATAACAATATCAAATTTACCAAAAGTTGTATTACACGATGAATATTTGAAAGATTATAACAATTTAAAGCCTACACTTATGTACCTTGAAGTTAATATTTTGGTTTTATGGCATTCAAATGCTTTTAATAAATACATTTTTGAGGAATAGAAAAATTACAATCAATAATAATTCGAATACCGCCTCGTGATTGATTTTTTTCTATTTTTACATAATTCTTATTTACCCTTTCAGAAATTGGTTTCAAATTTTATATCCACTTAAAATTGTCAAAAAATATCACACCACACTAAATTTTCCAGGAATCAGACATAATGCTGATCTTCGAGCACCTACCCATTTTATGCCGCACCATGCCCCCAAACACCCTCCGACCCTCGGTGGAAAGAAGCCTGGCACATTCCCTGGGGAACCGGGAGCTGTTCCCCCAGCAGCTGGCCAGCATCAGCCGGACCCTGGATAACGAGAGGATCCACGAGGCTAATAGGACCTGGTTGTGTCAGCTTTTGGAAGCCCAGTTCTCGCTGATCGCTGATGATAGTCCGGTGAGTTTGAGCGATTGATTTGTGATTTTTTATTAATAAATAAATTGTAAATGGTCTGTTAGTGATGTAGAATTTACTTTTGTATGTTTTATAATATGAAATACAAAGTAAATTTCAATTGTTTATATTCTCTGTTAAAAAAAAAAATCTTTATTTAACTTATTATTTGTGTCTGGAGATTCTCTCGTCTATTTTTCAATTTCGAAATTTCGAATTCATAATATAATTCTTTACTTTCGTAATATAAGAATTAAAATTGGATTTGTCTTATTTCGCCTTTTCTTCCATGCTCAATTTTTCTAACATTGGATTTTCCTTAAAACTTATAGAATTCTGATAGAATGTAAATGCTTTAAATGTTTCAAATGATAGTTCTAACCCACTCCTCTCTATTCCCTCCTTTCTTGGTCATTTTAATGTAGGATTTGATTACATATTTTGCCTTCTCAGTTTCTGGTATTCTATGTTATGAGTTTTTCTTATCTCCTAAAAGTAACATTCTAGGTTTTTATATCCTTTCAATGTGTCTCTGACGACATTCCTGACCGGATTTTCTCTTTTTTCCTCTAGCTTTGGTTCCCATACGTCCAAGCCTGTAGATCTTTATCCACGAAGTACCTAGAGCGTATGACGTCACCGAGCGGGTGGTGGGAGGTGTCCAGTGATCTCTTGCGCAAGTCGTGTTCCGTCCGCAGTGCGCTGGCGGCGGCCGGCGAGTGTAGAGCACCGCTCGTGTGGCTCAACGAGACTGTGGATGTGCATGCCAGCCAGATTGTGTGAGTTTGTTTGTTAAATTATTTTTTTAAAGCATTATTTATATTTTATAACTAGCTGTGCCCGCGACTTCGTCCGCGTGGAATAGTGACTGCATAGTAGTTACTACTTAACTTAATTATTGAGTAAACACGGACTACCATAAATAAGTAAAAGATCTGTTAGTAAAATTTATTACTAAACTGTGCTAAACAATAAAAAAAATAAATGCCTTATTAATTATCTACGTAAAATTTCTTTTAAATTATGTCATATTATTTTTAGGCACCAGGGGGGAGGTGAGCAAATTTCTTTTCCTTCCTTCCTTGTATGGATGTTTTTAACAATGTATCGTGCAGCAACTGATCAGCTTAATCGATACTCAGTTTTTATCAAATCCAGCACCAAATCCAAATCAGATCTTTCCTGAATCCTGTCTCACGCCTGTAGTAACTAAACCGTTTAGACCGTGCTATAAAAATTAAATTAAAAAATAAAACAACGCTACGAAGAAAAGTGCATAGATAATAAAAGGAATAAATAATTTCACAAACTTCCCGAAGATTTTTAAAAATAAATACCATTTACATATTGTCACCCTACAACCCACTGTCACCCCTAAAGTGCCCTAAATGTAATAAACGGATGAACCGATTTCGATAAAATATGACTAATTGTAATTCACACGTTGCCCTTTCATATTTTGATATGCCGCTTGAGTATATTATTTGACCACATTCGATTATTGTTCATTCCCACTTTTACTGCTATAATCTAATAAATGGATAAACCGAATTGCATAAAAATATAACTAACTGTACTTCACCCGTTATGCACTTTCATTTGATATGTCACTTGGGTATATTTGACAACATTCGTTTTTTTCATTCCCACTTTTACCCATATATAGGTATAATAAATGGATGAACCGATTTTGATTAAATATGTCTAATTATACTTTACACGTCATGCCCTTTCATTTGATATGTCACTTGAGTATATTTGACAAAATTAATTTTTTTATTACCACTTTTATACCTATATCAAATAAATGGATGAACCGATTTTGATAAAATTTGACAAATTGTTACTGATAGGTCGTTCACTTTCATCTTAATATATATCACTTAGGTATATTTGACAATTTTCGTTTTTTTCCATTCCCACTTTTACCCCTATATACCTAGGTATAATAAATAGATGAACCGATTTTGATACACTTTATCTAACTGCATCGGAAAATATGCTGCCTAACAAAAAAACCGCATCTAATTCGGATTACATGTTAGCGAGCTACCGTGGCACAAACAGACACACACACACAGACACACATAGCGGTCAAACACTTATCACCCATCTTTTTGCGTCGGGTTTTAAAAATATAATACGACATAATTTAAAGGACATTTTATGTATAAAATTTACCTAGAAGTAAGCATAATTCTAATTTGACCCCCCACCCCCACCCTTGGGGACTTTCGATATGATCACTTGGACATTTATAGGAATAACAATTGAAACAGATAACTTACGTTTTATCGTACAGTGTACAATAGAATGCCTTAGCAAATGTTCGCCGTGAATACTTAAATGGTCATAACTTTTTTATTTACGAACCGATTGACATGAAATAAACACTAAATGTTAAATGAAGATTACCACAATATATTAGTGAAAACCGCATTTAAATCGGATAAGCCGTTTCTGAGATTAGCGTGTTCAAACATACAGACAAACAGACAAACAGACAAAAATTTTTTTAACTACAGTTTTGGGTTTGGGATCGATTTAATAATAACACCTACTCATTTTTTTTTTACATATTTTGATTGTACAGACACGACTTTTCTAGAATTTTATTATATGTATTGATGATGATGATTGATTGATTGATGATGACTAGCTGTGCCCGCGACTTCGTCCGCGTGGAATAGTGACTGCATAGTAGTTACTACTTAACTTTTATTGAATAAACACGTACTACCATAAATAATTAAAAAAACTTTTAGTAAAATTTATTACTAAACTGAGCTAAAAAGATAAATGCCTAAATAATTGCAATTGATAATGCAACCCAAACATTTTACATACAGACCGATCAAAGACATAGACAAGGAAGTCTTCCAACAATCTTTGAATAACATTATTTGGGATAACCTATTACAAATTAATGACGTCGATAATGCTGTTATTACTCTTACCAGTTACATTTTATCCTTATTTGATTTTTTTGCTCCAAAACGAACCATCTATATCAAGGACAAGCAATATCCATGGATTACATACAATTTGAAAATGATGATGAAAAGTCGTGATGAAGTTCATGTTACAGCGCGCAAGAGTAAACTTGATGTACACAAAAAGTTCTACACGGATCTAAAAAATTATGTTAAATTTGCAATTCATAGAGAAAAACAGGCATATTTCAATTCATATATAAATAACAACATAAATAAACCAAAATTCATGTGGAAACATCTTAAACAACATTTAAACCCCAACAAGAACTGCATCCTTCCAACACATCTTAATAACCCTCATAATATAAATAGTCATTTTCTAAATATCCCAGGCACTACTCAAGTTGATATATCAACCATCTCATTTTACAATCTTAATAGATATGGTGATGCTGTATTTGATTTTCAATTTGTCAATGAAGATATAGTCCACAAACATATAAAAGAACTCAAATCTCAAGCTGTAGGGATAGATGACATACAACTAGATATGTTACTACTTACCTTACCAAATACATTACCAGTGATAACACATATAATTAATAGATCCATTCAGACGTGCACCTTCCCGGAGTTATGGCGGCATGCCCTGGTAATTCCTAAACCTAAAATAAATAATCCTGAAAACCTACATGATCTACGTCCCATAAGTCTCCTCCCCTGTATATCCAAAATTATCGAGAAAATAGTTCATAAACAATTATTAGAATTCCTGGAGAGGAACAACATACTCCCTGATCACCAGTCCGGTTTTCGGAAAAAAAGAAGTACCACCACTGCACTCTTGGATGTAGTTGACTCTGTGATAGGAGCGCAGGATGAAGGAAAGGGAACTCTACTACTGCTACTTGATTTTTCACGTGCATTCGATACTATAGATATTACTTTGCTTCTCTCCAAACTAGCCTACTACGGATTAAGTGATAATAGCATCAAGTGGTTTAAAAGCTACTTAAGTAATAGAATGCAAACTGTGATGGTCACAAAAGAGGATGGAAGCAGGTTGTTCTCAGAATGTACCAGCATAGGAAGAGGAGTTCCGCAAGGATCAATATTAGGGCCACTTTTATTTATTTTGTACAGCGCAGATATTATAAACAACATTAAATACTGCAGTTACCAGATATATGCGGATGATGTACAACTCTATCTCTCATTCTATCCTAGTGAAACTATACAAGCACTTGACCACATGAATTCTGACATTAAGCGAATTGACTCTTGGGCACATAAAAACTCCTTGATTCTGAATCCCCTCAAAACCAAGTACCTTATATTAGGAAATCCCAAAGTAATTGAAAAATAGCTAACCACGATCCTGTCATAACAATAAATTCAAGAAAAATTGATCGTGTGCATGAGGCACGTAACTTGGGACTAATTTTTGACGAACACCTTAGGTTTGAAAAACACATTAACAAAACAATCTCCACCTCATTCTACAAATTAAAAATGCTTTATAGAATAAGAAATTATATCGAAACACCTCTACGCATTCAACTATGTGATGCTCTTATCCTCTCCAGATTCAATTACGCCGACACTGTTTATGGCCCCAGACTTCTTTCTCGCACACAAACAGCGATACAGCGCGTACAAAATGCGTGTGCGCGTTTTTGCTGGGACATCCCTCCAAGAAGTCATGTGAGCCCCTACCTTAATACCGCAAACGTCCTAAATATGAAAAAAAAGACGCCAGGTACACTTTGCCACTTTACTTTTTGGATTGATGCAGTCGAAAATACCCACATATCTCTACGAAAAACTCGCATGGGTAGGTGAACGAAGTGCCTTAAACTACCCAACTAGGTCTGCAAACTGTAAACTATCCATACCCAAGCACCACTCAGCTGCATTCAAGGGTAGCTTTCGATACAATGCCACTAAGTGTTGGAACAACATCCCACCACCATTAACCAGTTTGACAAATATTAATAATTTTCGTTTTCAATACCGGAAACATATTTTAAAATCCTGTTCTAACACTTAGTGCATTTGTATCGAATTACACATTAAATATCTATTTTATAACATAATATTATATACGCATTTATTCTCTGCCTATCTATCGTTATAATTATTATTAACATTGTATACATAATTTCATTTTATTTATTTACATTATATACATAATTACATACTGATATTATATATATATTATATCTATCATATTAATAGAAATATATCCTTCACATATTATACTCATATTAAATTTTCATTACATGTAATTCTAGACTGAAACTCCAATAGTCACTTGGGGTCACTGAAAATCAGTGGTGGTAAGGTATTAATCACCTTGCCATCATAAACTGAGTTGGCTCCATTTGTCAGGTCACTCACTGCCACATTACCTACTGTTTCTTAGGAATAAGCTTCTTCTTATTCTTATTAATTTTCTTTTATTTGTTTTTCCTTTGTAAATCAATTTGTAATCATGATGTGATTCTGACAATAAATGTGTTTATTATTATGTTTCTCATTTCCATAATACTCGGGTACCACCAGAAGGACGGTACCCGGATCTTTGGAAGGCTTACGTGGGGACACGGATCCAACACGCAGAGGCCCTTTCGAGAATTTTAATGTGTTGTGGGACACCAGCCGCAGCCTGCCCATGACTGCACTATAGAGATACAGCCCTGGGCAGTCCGCGGCCGATGTAGGACTATTGCAGGGTATGGAAATTTAATAATTGGGCTATGGAATGGGATGTTAAATGGACTGGTACTGAGGACTATGGGAAACTATGGCACCTGCCTTTCTACTAAACGAAAGTAAAAATATGTTGGCAGGTGGTGACTCGCACTCTCACTGTATGGGCCCCCGAAATAAGTCGCTGCAATAGTGCGACAAGGGGGCAACATATTGTGAGCAGCTAAGGGTGGAGAGGCGTCCCTGGACTTTAAACTACGATCACGCGCTCCCTGAGGGTCCAGCATCACGTGCCCACTCGCCACTTACGCTTCGCATCCACCCTTCGAGCTAAAAGCTCTCGCAACTCCACTCTGGCCGGCCGGTTAAGGCAAGCCAGAGGTGGGGGTCCTGTCCTCGTCAGGCTTCACTCCGACCGGCCGGTGAAGGCGAGCCCGAGATGAAGACAGGGGCCTCCCCCGGGAGCACTCGGTTCCCGCGGGG
>CAJQZN010045731.1:0-11392 GCA_907164685.1 Colias eurytheme
GTGGGGCAACGGTACCTTAGTTTATAGATTTTTTTTTAAAGTGGAAATTGTATAATATTATATGGTCGATAAGTCATAAATAATATTGTTCTTAAAACAACAATAAATTGTTACTATGGTTTGTTATGTTGGCAGCACAAAAAAGTTCAAGTCATATCAGGACAAGGAAAAAGAGCTACATGAATCGCATTCAATTTGCTATTTTTTGTAAAAAAACCTTAAACACTTACATACTTATATATCTTCTATCAATACTTAGTTGAATATTAAGCATACACTTATTTTTGAAGAAATTCCTCTTTGTTCCTACTTACCTTTTTTAATATATACATATATTAATTTGTATTTTTCCTTATCACATATTTCAACCCATTCATTTCAGCCTCTGCAAGTTGTTGGGCGAAGTCCCCGGGCTCCGCGTATCAACTCCCGCGTACGACGCGCTCATCACCGACGCGGCTCGCCGTTTGTGGGCGCTGCTCGCGGAGGCTTCGCCCCCCGTGGTAGAAGCAGCTTGCGAAGCCCTAGCTAACTATAAGATCGAGGATTACAAGCTGAAGGATGTGCCTGAGGTTAGTATGGTCATAAATAAATAAATAAAATAAATAAAAAACACTTTATTGTACAATGCACAGATATAAAAAACAATAATATACAAAATGAATCTTCACCGTACAAATAGTAATTAATATGAATAGTAATTCATATGAATCGTAGTAGTAGTAAAGTAGTTTAAAAATTGAAAACATAATATTTTAGTCGAAACAAAATATATAACAAACACTCACGCATAATATTTATTTCCATAGCTCGCTCTACAAAATGGCGACCTAAGTAATATACGTAAGAAAAAAATAAAAAAAATATGTTTAATAAAAAATTATTGCATGCGGATTGTTTTTACTTCTTAAAAGTTTTTGCAACTTATAAAAGAAAAGCACACAAATTTATTAATTCTGTTTTATATACAACTAGATTTCCGCCCGCGGCTTCGCCCGCGTTTTCAAAGAAAAACTCGCATAGTTCCCGTTCCCGTGGGATTTCCGGGATAAAACCTATCCTATGTGTTAATCCAAGTTACCCTCTATATGTGTGCTAAATTTCATTGTAATCGGTTTAGTAGTATTTGCGTGAAATAGTAACAAACACACATCCTCACAAACTTTCGCATTTATAATATTTAAGTAGGATAGGATAATTTAAATAATGCTTAACATGATGTTATTAAACTGTAATTTGTATACAAGTAAGATAAGTAGTTACAAAACTGTAAGATTTTAACAAAAATCCAATTTTCAACTAACAATCAAACTTTCTATACGATATTCACACTTTCTAGTCTTTATAATTTTCAGATATACAGACGGACAGTGAAACTGCCGCCTGCGTATTGTAAAACACCCGTAGATGCTATAAGAAAACCCGAAGATGTCTTGGATTATATCCCGTGTAAGTATAAATATTAATGAATAAGCAACAACCGACTCATTAAAATCTAAAGTTTTGTCATAACATATAACAAGAAAAATACTGTATATAATTAATAATTATCATTTGTTTTTTTACATTTTTAAGTCATATGTAATATAATATTTTAACGCCATCTATAGCGAATAGTAAGAAACTAATATTGATGTGGAAAACTTACGAATTTTATAAATATGATCATAGATGGCGCTAATGTCATCGTGAAATTAAAGAAATTTATGTTTTAAAATTATTATTCTTCATTGAGATTCACTTACCGAAATTGATAAAATAGACATTTTATTTTATTAAATTGTATGTACAATAATAACAAAGTCCATACAAACCGGTCTACTATTTAATAAAATTTCGAAAACCTAATTATTATTCTGAATTTCAAAATGGCCGCCGGCTCATATATAATTAAAAATGATCACATGTTCAATGATGTGCATCTCAATTAAATTTAGAAATACATAATATATTATATTTATATTTGGAATTATTAATAAGGTAACTAGATGGCGATAGTTGTATTTTAAATCGCACTATAGTAATGTTTTTCGCAATACGTAAGTAATTCCCTACAAGCTGCGCTAGTCACACTTCTCTTCTAAACTTCAATTTTTGATGCCCTACTTTATGTAGGGCTTATAAATCCTAAACTATTATGAACTATGAAGTATGAACTCCGAATAATTCAAACACAATATCAAACTTGTTACTTGAAGAAGTTCTAATAATGTCTTATTACATTTAACATTTTATTTAAAATACGTGCTATTATTATTCTGCCAACTTATCGATATTATGTCTATTATTTCAATAATATATTTTAAGTAATCAGTAATATTGATATTTTATTTCATACGAATTTAAACAAACAAAAGAGTGCATTCATCAAAACTTTCTATTGTCACATTTTCTTTTATTTTTTTACTATAATTAAGCTGTAGCCTTTAAGCAAATAATAAGAATGCTAAAATGTAATGTTAAATTTTTTACTTTAGTCTTAATAATCATTTAATTTAGTTTTCTTCCTTCTATATATCATTTTCAGGCAATCTATACTAATATTATAAGGCTGAAAAGTTTGTTTGTTTGTTTGAACGCGCTTATCTCAGGAACTACTGGTCCGATTTGAAAAATTGTTTCGGTGTCAGATAGCCCATTTATTGAGGAAGGCTATATGCTATATTATATCATCACGCTAAGACCAACAGAACCTGAGCACTGCGGGTAAAACCGCGGAGCACAGCTAGTATCATATTCCTTTTTATCTGAAAATATAATTTCGATCAATATATATTTAAACTTACATTTGTGTTGTACATTAACTCTAAAATCTATTTATAGATAATATCTAAATTATATATTTAATTAAAAAATTTTCAGGTGAAATCTGGCCAGAAGTGTTCAAAAACACGAATCAAGCTGCCCTCCCGGGGGTGCAATATTTAGTGGGCAAATTGATAGAGCGTGAAGTTCGCACATACCGCAGTGGGGTGTACAATATAGAGGGCAGGGAGCCGCAGGGCTTGGGGCACTTGCCCCCGCACAGCGTGGTTAGGGGCATGCTTGATTGCTTTAGGAAACAGGTGAGATTGTTTTTTTTTAACTAGAACCGCCATCCTGTTACAAATGACTCGAAATTTTGTGTCAATATCTCCCGGTCTATTTATAAGCCCTACTTTTAAAGTAGGGCACCAAAAATTGAAAAATAATAATGTCAAAATTGTGACTGGCGCAGCTTGTTAGGAACTACTTACGTATTGCGAAAAACATAACAATAGTGCGATTTAAAATACAACTAGCGCCATCTAGTGATGGTAAATAAAGCTATGTACTGTGTGTACTTTAATGCCCTTTATTTTTAAATTGGTTTATTTTACTTGTATAAATAACCCTTGCATGCCTTAATTACAACAAATCTATACTAATATTATAAAGCTGAAGAGTTTGTTTGTTTGAACGCGCTAATCTCAGGAACTACTCGTCCGATTTGAAAAATTCTTTCGGTGTTAGATAGTCCATCTATCGAGGAAGACTATAGGCAATAAAATCTTATCACGCTTAGACCAACAGGAGCGGAGTCACGCGGGTGAAACCACGGGGCGCAGCTAGTTTTATATAAAGATCGGTACATGTCACGCAAAAACTAAGAGTGTTTGTATACACGTTGTATACATGATTATACCTTTACCTATATTAATATTATAAATGTGGGAGTAACCTTGTCTGTCTCTTCGTTAGTCGTCACGCCTAAATCACTGAACCGATTATGATGAAATTTGATACACATGATACACACATAATTTGAAACCTGAGAAAGGACATATCATAGGTTTATTCAAAAAATGTTACGTTTTGTAAGCTTGTTTTATATAAATGTTGTGTTTGGCTATTTTTTTTTAGTTTAAATAACTTTAAAACAGATTACTTCACCAACCTACGACATCCAAGAGCCAATCCTCCTGGCTATATTCAGTACCCTATCTGCGGAGTACCCTCGGCCGCTCCCCCCCATGGACCTGAGCTTCCTCCACGAGGTGTTCCACCGTGGAACTCCCTGGAGGATGAACAGCATCCAGCTGGCTGCGAGGCAAGCGCTCACAGCACCCTCTGCTAGACGAATGGTCGATAATTTTTTGCTTGGAATCGAACCGGGGACTACGGAGGTGAGTATTTTGGTTATTTATTTGTAATTTGAAAGTGAAACTTCTTTATTGGGGTGGGAAAAAAATTTAGTGTTACATTTTTTCGTTACGCGTGACATTTTTCCGTTACGCGCCATCTTTTTCTTATCCCTACCACGCGTGATTCGATGTATTTCTGTAAAGTTGCATATAGTAAATTATTTTTTGAAAAATAAGGTCATAAAGAAGTTTCACTTCTTACGTGTGTACACTAGTACACGCACACATTTTTTTTTATTTTAAAAACAGTAGTTAACACTTGATAAAAGTAAGTTTTGTGCAGTTTTCTATGTCTGTGTGTATTTATGCTTTAAGGATTTTAGTTTCAGTAGTAATGTAAATTTGTTGTAATTGCAAAGTAATTCAATGAAGGCCAATTTAGGTGTATAAAATCAAACTTATGAAAAGTTGTAAATGTTGTACATTTCCGTATGTTTTTGTAAATGTTTTATAGATTTTAGTTTGATTAGTAATATAAATTCGTTTTTATTACAAATTTTCAATTACAATTTTTATTTTCAATTACAATTTTTATTACAAAGTACAATTTAAGTTGATAACAATATCAAATTTACCAAAAGTTGTATTACACGATGAATATTTGAAAGATTATAACAATTTAAAGCCTACACTTATGTACCTTGAAGTTAATATTTTGGTTTTATGGCATTCAAATGCTTTTAATAAATACATTTTTGAGGAATAGAAAAATTACAATCAATAATAATTCGAATACCGCCTCGTGATTGATTTTTTTCTATTTTTACATAATTCTTATTTACCCTTTCAGAAATTGGTTTCAAATTTTATATCCACTTAAAATTGTCAAAAAATATCACACCACACTAAATTTTCCAGGAATCAGACATAATGCTGATCTTCGAGCACCTACCCATTTTATGCCGCACCATGCCCCCAAACACCCTCCGACCCTCGGTGGAAAGAAGCCTGGCACATTCCCTGGGGAACCGGGAGCTGTTCCCCCAGCAGCTGGCCAGCATCAGCCGGACCCTGGATAACGAGAGGATCCACGAGGCTAATAGGACCTGGTTGTGTCAGCTTTTGGAAGCCCAGTTCTCGCTGATCGCTGATGATAGTCCGGTGAGTTTGAGCGATTGATTTGTGATTTTTTATTAATAAATAAATTGTAAATGGTCTGTTAGTGATGTAGAATTTACTTTTGTATGTTTTATAATATGAAATACAAAGTAAATTTCAATTGTTTATATTCTCTGTTAAAAAAAAAAATCTTTATTTAACTTATTATTTGTGTCTGGAGATTCTCTCGTCTATTTTTCAATTTCGAAATTTCGAATTCATAATATAATTCTTTACTTTCGTAATATAAGAATTAAAATTGGATTTGTCTTATTTCGCCTTTTCTTCCATGCTCAATTTTTCTAACATTGGATTTTCCTTAAAACTTATAGAATTCTGATAGAATGTAAATGCTTTAAATGTTTCAAATGATAGTTCTAACCCACTCCTCTCTATTCCCTCCTTTCTTGGTCATTTTAATGTAGGATTTGATTACATATTTTGCCTTCTCAGTTTCTGGTATTCTATGTTATGAGTTTTTCTTATCTCCTAAAAGTAACATTCTAGGTTTTTATATCCTTTCAATGTGTCTCTGACGACATTCCTGACCGGATTTTCTCTTTTTTCCTCTAGCTTTGGTTCCCATACGTCCAAGCCTGTAGATCTTTATCCACGAAGTACCTAGAGCGTATGACGTCACCGAGCGGGTGGTGGGAGGTGTCCAGTGATCTCTTGCGCAAGTCGTGTTCCGTCCGCAGTGCGCTGGCGGCGGCCGGCGAGTGTAGAGCACCGCTCGTGTGGCTCAACGAGACTGTGGATGTGCATGCCAGCCAGATTGTGTGAGTTTGTTTGTTAAATTATTTTTTTAAAGCATTATTTATATTTTATAACTAGCTGTGCCCGCGACTTCGTCCGCGTGGAATAGTGACTGCATAGTAGTTACTACTTAACTTAATTATTGAGTAAACACGGACTACCATAAATAAGTAAAAGATCTGTTAGTAAAATTTATTACTAAACTGTGCTAAACAATAAAAAAAATAAATGCCTTATTAATTATCTACGTAAAATTTCTTTTAAATTATGTCATATTATTTTTAGGCACCAGGGGGGAGGTGAGCAAATTTCTTTTCCTTCCTTCCTTGTATGGATGTTTTTAACAATGTATCGTGCAGCAACTGATCAGCTTAATCGATACTCAGTTTTTATCAAATCCAGCACCAAATCCAAATCAGATCTTTCCTGAATCCTGTCTCACGCCTGTAGTAACTAAACCGTTTAGACCGTGCTATAAAAATTAAATTAAAAAATAAAACAACGCTACGAAGAAAAGTGCATAGATAATAAAAGGAATAAATAATTTCACAAACTTCCCGAAGATTTTTAAAAATAAATACCATTTACATATTGTCACCCTACAACCCACTGTCACCCCTAAAGTGCCCTAAATGTAATAAACGGATGAACCGATTTCGATAAAATATGACTAATTGTAATTCACACGTTGCCCTTTCATATTTTGATATGCCGCTTGAGTATATTATTTGACCACATTCGATTATTGTTCATTCCCACTTTTACTGCTATAATCTAATAAATGGATAAACCGAATTGCATAAAAATATAACTAACTGTACTTCACCCGTTATGCACTTTCATTTGATATGTCACTTGGGTATATTTGACAACATTCGTTTTTTTCATTCCCACTTTTACCCATATATAGGTATAATAAATGGATGAACCGATTTTGATTAAATATGTCTAATTATACTTTACACGTCATGCCCTTTCATTTGATATGTCACTTGAGTATATTTGACAAAATTAATTTTTTTATTACCACTTTTATACCTATATCAAATAAATGGATGAACCGATTTTGATAAAATTTGACAAATTGTTACTGATAGGTCGTTCACTTTCATCTTAATATATATCACTTAGGTATATTTGACAATTTTCGTTTTTTTCCATTCCCACTTTTACCCCTATATACCTAGGTATAATAAATAGATGAACCGATTTTGATACACTTTATCTAACTGCATCGGAAAATATGCTGCCTAACAAAAAAACCGCATCTAATTCGGATTACATGTTAGCGAGCTACCGTGGCACAAACAGACACACACACACAGACACACATAGCGGTCAAACACTTATCACCCATCTTTTTGCGTCGGGTTTTAAAAATATAATACGACATAATTTAAAGGACATTTTATGTATAAAATTTACCTAGAAGTAAGCATAATTCTAATTTGACCCCCCACCCCCACCCTTGGGGACTTTCGATATGATCACTTGGACATTTATAGGAATAACAATTGAAACAGATAACTTACGTTTTATCGTACAGTGTACAATAGAATGCCTTAGCAAATGTTCGCCGTGAATACTTAAATGGTCATAACTTTTTTATTTACGAACCGATTGACATGAAATAAACACTAAATGTTAAATGAAGATTACCACAATATATTAGTGAAAACCGCATTTAAATCGGATAAGCCGTTTCTGAGATTAGCGTGTTCAAACATACAGACAAACAGACAAACAGACAAAAATTTTTTTAACTACAGTTTTGGGTTTGGGATCGATTTAATAATAACACCTACTCATTTTTTTTTTACATATTTTGATTGTACAGACACGACTTTTCTAGAATTTTATTATATGTATTGATGATGATGATTGATTGATTGATGATGACTAGCTGTGCCCGCGACTTCGTCCGCGTGGAATAGTGACTGCATAGTAGTTACTACTTAACTTTTATTGAATAAACACGTACTACCATAAATAATTAAAAAAACTTTTAGTAAAATTTATTACTAAACTGAGCTAAAAAGATAAATGCCTAAATAATTGCAATTGATAATGCAACCCAAACATTTTACATACAGACCGATCAAAGACATAGACAAGGAAGTCTTCCAACAATCTTTGAATAACATTATTTGGGATAACCTATTACAAATTAATGACGTCGATAATGCTGTTATTACTCTTACCAGTTACATTTTATCCTTATTTGATTTTTTTGCTCCAAAACGAACCATCTATATCAAGGACAAGCAATATCCATGGATTACATACAATTTGAAAATGATGATGAAAAGTCGTGATGAAGTTCATGTTACAGCGCGCAAGAGTAAACTTGATGTACACAAAAAGTTCTACACGGATCTAAAAAATTATGTTAAATTTGCAATTCATAGAGAAAAACAGGCATATTTCAATTCATATATAAATAACAACATAAATAAACCAAAATTCATGTGGAAACATCTTAAACAACATTTAAACCCCAACAAGAACTGCATCCTTCCAACACATCTTAATAACCCTCATAATATAAATAGTCATTTTCTAAATATCCCAGGCACTACTCAAGTTGATATATCAACCATCTCATTTTACAATCTTAATAGATATGGTGATGCTGTATTTGATTTTCAATTTGTCAATGAAGATATAGTCCACAAACATATAAAAGAACTCAAATCTCAAGCTGTAGGGATAGATGACATACAACTAGATATGTTACTACTTACCTTACCAAATACATTACCAGTGATAACACATATAATTAATAGATCCATTCAGACGTGCACCTTCCCGGAGTTATGGCGGCATGCCCTGGTAATTCCTAAACCTAAAATAAATAATCCTGAAAACCTACATGATCTACGTCCCATAAGTCTCCTCCCCTGTATATCCAAAATTATCGAGAAAATAGTTCATAAACAATTATTAGAATTCCTGGAGAGGAACAACATACTCCCTGATCACCAGTCCGGTTTTCGGAAAAAAAGAAGTACCACCACTGCACTCTTGGATGTAGTTGACTCTGTGATAGGAGCGCAGGATGAAGGAAAGGGAACTCTACTACTGCTACTTGATTTTTCACGTGCATTCGATACTATAGATATTACTTTGCTTCTCTCCAAACTAGCCTACTACGGATTAAGTGATAATAGCATCAAGTGGTTTAAAAGCTACTTAAGTAATAGAATGCAAACTGTGATGGTCACAAAAGAGGATGGAAGCAGGTTGTTCTCAGAATGTACCAGCATAGGAAGAGGAGTTCCGCAAGGATCAATATTAGGGCCACTTTTATTTATTTTGTACAGCGCAGATATTATAAACAACATTAAATACTGCAGTTACCAGATATATGCGGATGATGTACAACTCTATCTCTCATTCTATCCTAGTGAAACTATACAAGCACTTGACCACATGAATTCTGACATTAAGCGAATTGACTCTTGGGCACATAAAAACTCCTTGATTCTGAATCCCCTCAAAACCAAGTACCTTATATTAGGAAATCCCAAAGTAATTGAAAAATAGCTAACCACGATCCTGTCATAACAATAAATTCAAGAAAAATTGATCGTGTGCATGAGGCACGTAACTTGGGACTAATTTTTGACGAACACCTTAGGTTTGAAAAACACATTAACAAAACAATCTCCACCTCATTCTACAAATTAAAAATGCTTTATAGAATAAGAAATTATATCGAAACACCTCTACGCATTCAACTATGTGATGCTCTTATCCTCTCCAGATTCAATTACGCCGACACTGTTTATGGCCCCAGACTTCTTTCTCGCACACAAACAGCGATACAGCGCGTACAAAATGCGTGTGCGCGTTTTTGCTGGGACATCCCTCCAAGAAGTCATGTGAGCCCCTACCTTAATACCGCAAACGTCCTAAATATGAAAAAAAAGACGCCAGGTACACTTTGCCACTTTACTTTTTGGATTGATGCAGTCGAAAATACCCACATATCTCTACGAAAAACTCGCATGGGTAGGTGAACGAAGTGCCTTAAACTACCCAACTAGGTCTGCAAACTGTAAACTATCCATACCCAAGCACCACTCAGCTGCATTCAAGGGTAGCTTTCGATACAATGCCACTAAGTGTTGGAACAACATCCCACCACCATTAACCAGTTTGACAAATATTAATAATTTTCGTTTTCAATACCGGAAACATATTTTAAAATCCTGTTCTAACACTTAGTGCATTTGTATCGAATTACACATTAAATATCTATTTTATAACATAATATTATATACGCATTTATTCTCTGCCTATCTATCGTTATAATTATTATTAACATTGTATACATAATTTCATTTTATTTATTTACATTATATACATAATTACATACTGATATTATATATATATTATATCTATCATATTAATAGAAATATATCCTTCACATATTATACTCATATTAAATTTTCATTACATGTAATTCTAGACTGAAACTCCAATAGTCACTTGGGGTCACTGAAAATCAGTGGTGGTAAGGTATTAATCACCTTGCCATCATAAACTGAGTTGGCTCCATTTGTCAGGTCACTCACTGCCACATTACCTACTGTTTCTTAGGAATAAGCTTCTTCTTATTCTTATTAATTTTCTTTTATTTGTTTTTCCTTTGTAAATCAATTTGTAATCATGATGTGATTCTGACAATAAATGTGTTTATTATTATGTTTCTCATTTCCATAATACTCGGGTACCACCAGAAGGACGGTACCCGGATCTTTGGAAGGCTTACGTGGGGACACGGATCCAACACGCAGAGGCCCTTTCGAGAATTTTAATGTGTTGTGGGACACCAGCCGCAGCCTGCCCATGACTGCACTATAGAGATACAGCCCTGGGCAGTCCGCGGCCGATGTAGGACTATTGCAGGGTATGGAAATTTAATAATTGGGCTATGGAATGGGATGTTAAATGGACTGGTACTGAGGACTATGGGAAACTATGGCACCTGCCTTTCTACTAAACGAAAGTAAAAATATGTTGGCAGGTGGTGACTCGCACTCTCACTGTATGGGCCCCCGAAATAAGTCGCTGCAATAGTGCGACAAGGGGGCAACATATTGTGAGCAGCTAAGGGTGGAGAGGCGTCCCTGGACTTTAAACTACGATCACGCGCTCCCTGAGGGTCCAGCATCACGTGCCCACTCGCCACTTACGCTTCGCATCCACCCTTCGAGCTAAAAGCTCTCGCAACTCCACTCTGGCCGGCCGGTTAAGGCAAGCCAGAGGTGGGGGTCCTGTCCTCGTCAGGCTTCACTCCGACCGGCCGGTGAAGGCGAGCCGGAGATGAAGACAGGGGCCTCCCCCGGGAGCACTCGGTTCCCGCGGGG
>CAJQZN010045761.1:0-11538 GCA_907164685.1 Colias eurytheme
TTAGTACAAATTAATAATTGTATAATTGCGCAATTAACATCTCAGTGGGATTGTATCTTTGAAAATGTTGTTGTTTATTTACTAATAGCCGTCCCTCAAATTTTTCACAGTCAATTGCTATTTATTTTTTCAAATAAAAGTAGCTCTTTACCTATTTATTAGCTTTAATTTAATAAACAATTGATCGCCACAGATTGCCAAAATTTTAAACTACAATTTCTGGTTTCCATGAAAGCAATTCTAGTCCATCACACTAAAACAGAGGAAAGATCGCTGCCTTTAATCTTGTTAAACACCATAATTTGATTCCCAACCACTACTACATATCCACAAGGCATTTAACAGTAGGTATACATCACTGTATATAGTGTCCAACGTTTAGTATTGTACTATGGTTTAGTTGAAGTTTCGTCAGTACGCGGCGGCGCTATGTGATATTCATTTATTTTATTTCCCGTTAGATGAACGCTCCGGGCACGCTCCGGGGAAACAAAGCCATTTCCGTGATAAAAGCTATCGTAGGGCGATGACGCGTGAACGGCCTGGACGCTGATTATTGTTACAGATATACTATATAATATGGTGTAAGATAGGGTAAAGGAATTGATAATGGTCTATGTTATGGTTGTGTTTAATGTAACGTAGCAGTAGTCTTGTAGTGGGAATGAAATTAAAAATATAATATGTAATGAATATATTGTAAGTAATTCTGAAAATATGAATCTTGAAATGAAGCACCGTCATATTGATAAATGCATTAATTAATGTGGGTGATATGTATACATATATATAGTAAGTACCTATACATAGTAAGGAATAAATTATGTAGCTATTAAATAATAAATATCTTTTAATAAGAAACTAATCTAGAATTCACTAAACTAATCCTGTATACTTACACGCTTTTTTTGCCAAAGTACGTTATTGTCATATCAACGAAGTGGGGAAATCGAGTTCCATATAAAAATACAGTTTTTGGTTTCTAATAAATAGACTTCTGGCTAAATTTTCTTAGTGGTTTGCGTGAAAAACTGTTCGCGCGTATTCGCCCTACCGTAAGGCTCTAAACGAACTAGCCTCGCGTCGATTTAGCGCCCTCGAGTGTATTTGACAGGCGAAATGTTTATTGGCCTCCTTCCTCGGAATCTTTTCGCTGAGAATAATTCATGCAATTTGACACAATGCATATTTATTAGACGGGCCCCGGGTAACCTGACGGCGGATATTCCTGTGACGTATTCCTTGCATATTTTGTTAGCTGTAGGTACCTATTGTGTTGTTTATGAGATACGCTTAATAAGATTGCGTTTATGATAGTTGAGGTGACACGTTCATATCACCTACTGGATGGAATTTCTATGTTAAGAAAGAAGGAAAAAATACCAAAGCTTTTGTGTACGAAATGTTTAATATAACCTTACGTATATTTTGTAATACTGTTGTTATTTTAAAATTTGGAATAGAAAAATAAATAAAAACATATCGACGAGGATGGGATTCGAACCCACGCGTGTAGAACACATTGGATTAGCAGTCCAACGCCTTAACCTCTCGGCCACCTCGTCTCGTGAGAAGCCTCTCGAAATATTACAGCGTTTCATAGGATACACTTTCCTGTGGATATTTACGTTAGAAATGTAATATAGAAATTAATGGAAATGATGATCATGAGATATTCTATGTTTCTGTATTTATTTCTTTTCAAACGAAGGTAAAATTGTTGTATTTTTGTTACTGATAAAATTTGAATTACGGAGTTTTTATTCAGGTTCTATAATATTTTCTAATTCGCTACTATTATTGAAAATATAACTAATTCTGTAGATGGAAATTACTCAGATACTATAGTATGTTTTGTAGTTGATTATCTTTCACTAGACTGTATAGAAATATCAACAATATTCCGTCTACTCCCAACTTCTTAATTATTGACAGTGTCGAAATTAAATTCGCGACATCCTAGCCAGCCACATTAATATTCCAAAGAATTGTAATTATTCACAAGCAGAGTACATTATGTAGGTTTTAATGAAAGAAGTGCGCGTCCATTAGGCGAGGAATATTCATTCGGGAATAATAAGCCTATCTGGTATTGTGGAGACGGCGTCACTTAATGTTAGGGGACTTATGTTTTTAGTAATAAAAAGCACTGAATTGATTCAGTTTTTGTGGTTCTTAATTAGATTTCTTTGTTCACTTTTGAGTGGTCCGACTGCGTTTAATTATGGAATTGTGTAGTTGTGATTTCCTTTTTATTAAGTCTTCTATTTTGCGAATATTCAGCTCGTCTGTTTTTAGTCGCTGTTTGTTTATTTGTTGGTGTTTTCAGTTTTTGTGTACTCATTTGTGTTCTTTATATAAGTTCTTGTGAGTATTTACGTTGTTGTTTATTCTAGTAGGTAGTTTGTCTTTGTCAATGTCTTCCCTGAACGGATGCCGTTGCATGTAACAACTAAATTCTCCGACTGACGTTTCCTCAGAGACCAGTCGTTCTCTATAAAGTGACCCATGTGATCGCCTTTCGTATTTCTACGCATACACTCGACAAGTTCATTCTCTCGAGCGACATTACCATGTTGTTACTACGCAAGCTCATCTTTTATTTCGTTACAAAATGGAAAGCTTACGTGCTACTAACTACATGAAGGGCCCTGACCTCAATTGCTAAGTAATAATGCTCAGGTATACCTCAAGGATGTCTAATGCTGGCTGCTAACTTATACACAAATTCGGGGCTGTAGTCAACGAAAGTCAGTAATTTCGTTACAACTTTTGTATTATCCAGAGGAGCATAGCAAATTGTCTCGGATATAAAAATAATTTATGTTACAACTCGAACCAACGGATGATTATACTTTTCGAGTTAAATTATACGTTGTTATTTCAAGTGGCCTGCGAGCTCTGTGTTGTGTGTTTACATTGCAGTAATTTAGTTTTATTTATGTATTTTTGTTTTGTTTTTATTTTTTCATCACTGCTTCTATCGTGAATTATAATTTTTCGACTCTCCATTGAAAAGAAAATAAAATAACTGAATTATAACATTATACCACCTATGATTTCAAAAATAAATAACACAGAGCATTATGTCTTTAAAGCCCACAAATAAAACAATACTTTCAGCATAAATTGCGGTGTACTTTGCACATTGGTATTTACAAGCGGCATTGTTACATAAGATCACGTATTCGCACGGGCACCGGGCACATCTGAGCGGTTAGCAATCAATGACAGGCCCGTATACCAGTTGCGATTATCTTAATGGCGCTGGTGTACGGGAATTATGTATTCGTGAGGCACAATCGGGCCAAATGAGAGGCCAATCAGACGCACGGCATTCGAGCGGTGACATGCCAAACCGAATCGATAATTCAATGGTAAAAATTATGGGTCGAGTGTTTGGGTGGATGGGAAGAGTATTTATTGTAGAAATGAATATACATTATATTGATGATTGATAACATTTTAATAAAAGTTATTATATTATGTCAGGCACCCCTATCCTGGCAAGAGCTTTAACTGGTAAAATGCGTCTCCATTATATTATGTTCGTCTATTCCAAAACTTTCTGGAGTATACGGATGTGATGTGAAATAAATACAGCGTTATACAAGCCCAATAAAACTAAACTAATGCAATGTACATTTCACATAGTAAGTATATGCCTCTCGCATTCAGATCATCATTTCAGCGCGGCTAGCAATTAACAAAGTTTTTATATCCCCTTTGAGGAGGCGCTACAATGTTTCCACTATAACGCATTATGACCACAAACAAGAATTCAAGAGGCCATTAAAGCGGCTTCCTAAACGAAACCGACCGTCCCCGAAAGTTTTTCTATGAGAAGTTTTTACATCAGCCGCGCATTAGCATGTGGACGTTTATATGTCACATTCGGCCGATAAAATTCGCCGGGTTCGGGAAGCCTCGTAGGGCACTTAAGGCGCTAAAGTACCTATTACTGCCCTTTCGCGGCGGCTTTTTAAATAACGCCGGGCTGTAACTATTTCTAAATGGGTTGTATGAAAATGTATCTGCGGTGAGGGTATTACATGACATATGTTTTTCGTATTGTTTCGTTTTTGTATCGGTTTCAGATTGGATTTCTTTTTTGGATTTAATATAAAGTTTTGTGTGAAATAATTTGATGCTGTGGTTAAATGAGTCCTTGGAGACGAATAAACGCAATATCACTTCATAAATCGTTTTCTCATTTTGCTGTTTAGACTTTTTTAAGTCTACAAAGTTTTTTAGATTGTACTAGAATTATTATTTATGGATACGAATGGTATTAGTTTTTAATACAATTGGGTGATATTTACAGCATACTGAGATTCTATTTAATCTTGTTGGTTGGAATACTAGACTATTTCTTCTAGTTAAAAAGTAACTTTTATGACTCAAAAGTCGCTATTAGTACTACATACTTGTTATCTATATACGTATCTGTTTCAAAAACACATGTGCACATATTGACATGTGTTCAGTTTATTATGTTGTTTTAACAGATGATTTGGAGTTTCATACAAAATGCCCTTGATTAGGAGAAATTTTTAATTTCTAAACTTTATTATGTAATAAATAGTATATAAAGGTACTTTATTTTATTCTTCAAGCTTGGGGAGTTTTATTTAAACGCAGATTGCGTGAAAGGCGATATCTAAATCACGGGACGTGTGACGTCAGAGCTTTATCTCGTCTCGACACCTGCCTACACCTGAATTATAGCCCGAGGGTTATAGACCAGGAGCTGGTTGTGTTTATTTTTAGTTTGGTCTAGACTAAACAAGTAGTGAGATGCAGTTATTTTTTGTTAATTAATATGTAGATGAATAAATTTTATATCAATAACTGAAAGTTGTTTTATAATACGTAAATTTTTGGTAATATTTTGTTCGAAAATTAAATTTACTTTTCATTAAATTTATGAATACTTTTTAAATGCAATGGACAGCTCAGAAATGCGATTCAATCTTATACACAATGCGTTTGCTTATTGAACTGCGCATATTACTCTATAATATGATTGATTTTTGGTCATTTTTTACTTCCCACAAAAAGTACATTACATCAAAACATCGATAAGCTCCCGCACTATGAGTAATGGTCGTCAATTCGGCTCACTCTGTTCACGGATCACAAGTGAGTTTTTCTTGCCACTACGAACGGATCGACACACCTGCGCCTACTTCGTGTTTATTGCGCTGTGTGTGGGTTTTGTTAGCAAATACCGAACTGTTGTTAGGCTAGTGGTACACTTGTAAGCATATGCGCGGCATTTTGGCATCTATTACGTTTTGATTAGAAATACGGGACGGGAATAAAGATGTAAGTTTTACACCATACAAATATTATTAGATTAGCACGACAGTTTATTTTTATGCTAAAATAATTGCTATCTGACCATGGTCTTGGTCATTAAATGTAGGCTTTGCGGTAACTTATTTAAAAAGTATATATAAATCGAACATTATTCCAACGAAATAACATACGAAAAATTTTCAAATGAGTACCATAATATTAACACAACAGCAATGTACCAAAATATATTTGAGAACAACACATGTTACCTTTAAATTCACGTGCACGTAGGTATCTCGTCTCGCACGCGGCGTACATATCGACGCGCACCCTAAAGCATTTGCGAACTTATCGCGTCTAATGTTGCGTTATTTTTTGGTGACTGTGCGAGTGATGTTTTTATTATAAAGACGTGTCGGGACTAGGGAAATATTTACGAATGTCGGGCGAACGTGTCCTGCTGATGTATGGGCGTAGTTCTCGTATGGATTGTACTATTTGTTCGAGGCGTTTTTGTAACTATACACTACTGTGTAGTGTGTGGTGGTTTGTTTACGATTGCGAATATTATGATGTGAATGATAGAATGGAGAGGTGGATTTTTTTTAATTATGAAACTTTTCATTCATGGCAGATGATGAGCTGAGACAAATTTAAGTCTAAGGCTAAGACAAAAGTCTTATATCTTAATAAATCACTAATTTCGAATTATAAATTCAGATTTATAAAATTTACTACCTATAAGTATTTGAATATGTATATTTTGTGTAAGAAATAGAACAAATTAAATTTAAAAAGTAATGTAAATACATTACGTACTTATTAAAGTACTTTCACGAATCCGTTACAATATAATGTTAAACCTTTTAATGCTCGTCAAACACTTTAAAATAATTCCAGAGTAAAATGATATTCCAAGAACACATTTACAAGAACGCCTTTTTATCCGTGTTTTTTTCAGACTCTCAAACAAAGTATTAATATCAAACGTTAAAATAATATTCGCAGAGACGGTGCAACAATGTAACGAATAATCTACATTTAAAAATGTCATTTTCTTTAAGAACAATCAGAGGTAGTTATCACAAGCAGTCTCCCTAATGCACCTAATAGTGCCGTTTTGTATTTTAAAACCTCGTTATATCTGAGATTTTCTTAATTAAAGTAAAGCTAGCTTTTGCGTTTTCTTTAAAAATAACAAAAGAACGGCGCGAGGTGGCGCGACGCTCGCTATTAAGATGTGACAATAACCAGTTAGGTGCAGTTAAGATAATGAGCTCGTGAACAAAGAAATCCTATCAAAAGTCTTCCTACTGATTGTATTCTTGCCTCGGTTATAATATTAAAAGGAATTCTTAATGCCCCGTTTATCACCCTACTTATGGTTTTTAGTTTAATGACAATTTTATACAGGAATACTGGATAAGTTTTTACGTTATAAAACTACAAGTTATAGAGTTAGTTTGTATAAATACTTGTTTGTTAATTATGGCCAAAATAGTTATATTTACTTATTTCGTATGAAATTATATAGGTATTAATACTAAACCTAATTATATAATCCTTCATCGTCGTGAAAAGAAGATATATGGAAAGGTTGTTTAATATTATATATTAAAGAGCCCTGCTTGTTCGTCATAATCTATAATATAAAAATGAATCCCAAAATGTGTTGGTAAGCGCATAACTTGAGAACGGCTGAACCGACTTCGTTAATTCTTTTTTATTATATTCCTTGAAGAACGAGGATGGTTCTTACGTAGAGAAAACGTAAATATGTACCACGGGCGAAGCCGGGGCGGACTGCTAGTACACAATAAAACAATTACTTTATCTTCATACATTATTAGCTACGCTACACGTAGCACTAAATGCGTAGCACTGCTACGAGCTACAATACTCACTGGACCGCTCATGTACTTAATGTCCTACGAGTTCATCGGGAGTATTTATATCAAAAACAAATTAACGTTGTTAATGTTTTAAGACAATTTTACTAGGATGTTTCAAAAATGTATAATGTAGAAAATTTGTGTGTAAGACAAATTGAAGCACAATTTTAATTTATTTATGTAGCACGAACTCCTTTCATTAGTACCTATAAAACTTTCAGTCGTAATAAACTTATAAAATTTTAAAATAATAATTTCTGTTGCATGTCGTGTAATATTATAGTAGACAACTTTTGCGACGTGTAGCGTACTTTTTTTTTTCATTTATAAATAATTATTATCGAAAACAATACATACGGTTATAGTTCTGCATATTATTTGACTATCACACTAGTATTGCAGATGCACGTAGCAGCAGTTTGGAAGTACTAAGCACAGATAATAATACAACGTGCTCAATGTAACGGAATATTAAGCTGCCGATTACAGCAGACAACAGTCGTAGTCGACATGTTGGAGTCGATTAGTCGAAGTCGAGTACTAGTTATTGGTGATATAAGCTGGAAATAAATATTAAAATAATAAGTTTAGTCAGAAAAGAAACTATTATAAAAAATAAATAAAATTGTCCCAATTCCAAAACGAAACAAAATAAAAATATTCTTGCATCGGCCGGGAATCGAACCCGGGCCGCCCGCGTGGCAGACGAGCATTCTACCACTGAACCACCGATGCTCGTTGTTACAATCTAAAATATGAATCCAAATAATGTTTATTTCACTGTAGTAAGTAATTGAATTTATCCGAACTGTTTACACAAATGTTAATTTGTTAATGTTAAACCTTTTAATGTTAATTTGTTAGTTTTATTTTAACCGAACTATAAATTTTTTTAATTATATTTACCTACACATTATAGTGCCTGTTTTATTTTGAAAATAAATCCCATTTTATTAATGTGAAAATTCTAATGGACTCAATATCATAACGCTGGTCGAAAAGCCCTTCAAACTCGAATGGCGTCAGCTAGTTATAAATATTATATACATTTAAAGCATTTGTTCAAAAACTCCAATAAAAATTCAAATAAAACGTTGAAAACTCGTTGATATTAATAAAGTTTCATTATTAGAGACGTACATTTTAATGAAAAATTAAATATATTTGGAACGAGTTTTTTGCATACGAAAATGTAACTATTCAATTATTCGTTTCGCAAGCGATTCTAACTAAAAAATACGATATTCCTTAATCATCAAATTCGTTAGAAAACGGTAAATATAGATATTTATTGGCGGAATCCCCAAAGCTTTGATATATTGCCGCCAAAAAACTATTGAAACATTTTCATTTGTATCGCAAATTGCGCTTTTATTCCTGTCCGGACGGGTCTGATCGGATTTGGTTCACAATGCCGGCGAATTCTAGAATTTTCACTGCACCTGGTTTGGAAGATTTTTCATGCCTTTAGTTATTCATGACTAATGCTGTGAGGCTCTCGCTATAACACTATGTAGCTGTGTAAAAATGTAAGGGGCTGTGCAGAAGTGGCCGGCGCGGCGTTAAAAGCTCCTTAAAAATACAATTCTGACTTCGTAGAAAAACACAATTTTATTCATAAAGGCTTATATTGTTCATGGTGATAATTAAGTAAATATGAGACATCAACTGCTAAGTGACTTTACTAAAATAGTAAATAAGTGATTTAATATTTCGGTATGCAGAACAGCATAGAGTAATGTGCCTATATTTCAGAATTTCTATACTACAATGTAGGTACGTAATGAAAAGCAATCAGTCGCAACCGTTGATGCGTTGAATCGAGCAACTGAAAATAATCCAAACACAGAGTTGATAGTACACGCGTCACGTCAGCCGCAGCAGAACTAAGCCTTTATCAAGTCGATACGCTTAATTTGTTTGTCATTCGAGAGGATCCAACACACAGCAGTAGGCACAGTTGTCGAAACAACGGAGACGATGGTTAAGACAGATTAACAGTTAGTTGGGTTGTCCGTTGTATTGTCTCTGTTTAATCCGGGACGAACGCCGGTTTCGAGTGTCGTTCTGGTAAACAAGTTTAAATGATCGGTTTAAATGCGACTTTGTGGGGCGCTGATGGCGCTTTAAGTGGTGCGGTTTTGGTGATAATGTGGATGGAGAACAGTTGAGAATGTAGAAAGAAGTAATACAAGGAATAATTGATAATTAGTCATTTACTTTTATCTAAGTGTTATAATATATTGTAGGATAGATGCATTTTAAATAAGCCATAGTTTCCTTCTTTCTAGTCCACGGTAATCAGCTTGCATATTACTAATGTACTCACAAATGCACTGGCATTTCACGAATAACGCTAACAATAAAGCAACACAGTGGTATTTTATCATTAACGAAACAGATTGTACATGAAATATTTATAAGGTTATATTTGTTCCACAAATGAACACTGCAATTGGTCAATTAAGTAGACATTTTATAATCAAATTATAATAACTGTTGTTAACTGTACATGAAATTCCACATGAATGAGTCGTGTGTGTGCGTTCGTTTTTCTTATAATAAAGTTTCATGTATTGCATTTGAATGTGTAGGTACGTGGTACGCAAATTTCGAGTGGTATCTTATTACATATACAGAGATGTACGTAACAAAAACAGTCCATTATGTGCAAGCCCCAGAGAGACGGCGCCTAAAATATTTTGTAGATCTAAAGGTGTGTATAATGCGGTAATGTCGCGCAGGTGTTCAGTAAAAAGTCGCTCACAGTAATGGACGGACCGAAATTGTGCACTAGCCTTTACTTCTTTCCTGTATTTAGTTTTTTATTACTGCATTATTTTTATATTACCGGGTAGGCTATAAGAAGATGTCTATTTATTGACTCTAGAAGTTAATTTTGACGATGTCTTCGCAGTTTTTATATAAAAAAGGACAATCTCTCTAATCTATTTTAGCGCTAAGAATAGATTCTGGTGTTAAAATAGATTAAGAAAAGGATTCATTTTTTCTTGATGTTGAAACAGTTAAGGGTAGATTTTATAAATAGCGACGATGACCTTTAACTTTAAAGTTTCTAGATACTGTGCAGTGAACTGTAGGGGTGACTTCTTTATCATTGTTATACTTTAAGACTTTACATTTGATACACTCCGTATCACATAATGACGGTCTACGGTTCTAATAGGATAAACAGCAAGGATTGGATTGCTTGTTTTTTTAGCATAACCGATTTTATAAATTCTTTCATTAATAGAAAAATACATTGTGACTTTCTTTTTTTATACTTTGATCAGAGCCTGACTAATTTCTGTTTGAAAATATGTTTTCCAAAGCATGAATTGAATAATGCTTTAGAAGGTTAGTTTTACTTTCCTTACCAGCCGAATATGTCATGTCATATACTGTAAAATGAAGTATGATGAAGTTATCGCTTTTTATTTAGTTTAAATGTGCTTAGTATAAATGAGAGCATAATTTTAGAGATACGAATTAGCTCAATGAATTATGTAATTTGAAGCGATTTCATACACACTCTAACGATAGGTACTCCCCGAGGACAGTAACAATGAGCTATTTATTTTAAATATACAATCGAGCGTCACTATTTATTCGACAAATATTTGCAAAAATCAAAACAACGGAGTGGAATACATCGTTTTTATTTACCTTTCAAGCTCGGCTGGAGGCTTGTTTTGCTTTCCGATCGTTAATTTTTTATTTTTTATAAAATTTGTTTTTTGTTTATTATTGGTATAGGTATTAGTCGATATTTTTAATGGATATTAAGGAATTGCGAAGGTATTGGTGGGAGATATATGTAGGAAGAGATGGTCTATTATTATTAAAATGTATGAGCCTAACATAAATAGACAATATGCACTTGCAATTATACTATACATATATGGAGAAAATGAACTAAAGACAAAGAGCACTTAATATTACTCGGTTTGCCAGTCAGGTAACAAATATTCGTACTTAGTAACTGTTACTGAAGCCTTGTATAGTCAGTTATACAACGGATAGGTGAAATGTGATCTACCGAAAATTGTATGGAAATTAGCAAGATTTGAAGTGTCTAAGCCTAGAAAAGGTCTGTTTAATCATGTATGAAGCAGGGTTAATCGCTCTATGCATTAATGTGGGTATTGGTTTTGGGTATAAGTCCGTTGTGAGATGTATTAAAATTACTTCAAAAATGATGAGAGACGCGTAGGTTAGATGATTTCCATATCCATATAACGATCTAGATTTTTTAATTACCTTTAAAGGTCTCATCTATTCTGTACTTATTTGCAATACAGGGTGTCCCAAAAAGTAGTGATATACTGAAGCTGGGAGGTAG
>CAJQZN010045761.1:14538-31581 GCA_907164685.1 Colias eurytheme
TACTATACTGTACTTACGATGTACCGATAAACATGATAGTAACGTCAGCTGGTTTTAAATTATCAAGAAATTGTACTAACTCTCTTAAGAATAAAGTGAATACTTACTAATCTTCTGATCCCTGCTCATCGTTTTATATTTTACATTTTAAAAGCGTATTCTCATTCTAAAACCTCACTATAAATTGTTCAGTGTAAACGGTTTGCGAACTGTCGCTTTAATAATCCCGTAAAATGGTAATAAAGCTCTCTGCTCTCTAGAATTATTCAAGTATTCGCAAAACGTATACACTAAGCATTAGTTGGGGTTGACTGTGCTGTTTATCTAGGAGGATAAACCACGTATGTTTGAGTTTAGATTAAAACTAATAATATTTTAAAGGACACATTTGTGTTTTGTAGGTTTGTAATGTTTTCACACAAAAACTACTAGATCGATTTAAATAATTCATTCATCAGCAGTAAGCTGCATTTTTCCCGAGTCACATAGACTATGTTTTATTTCGTTTTTATTCCCTGTTTATCCGAGAGGAGCTCTAGCTGGGACAAACTAAAACTAAACAGATAGATTTATATGGAGTTTTTTTAATATCTTTCAATTATTACTTTTTCGTATCCTTAACATTAAATGTTTTTACACGTGTACGAACTATACACGTGTTTTGCGGTGGAATGAAGAAGGAAATAACATTTAATAGCTTCTTTTGTAATCCACAAACTTTCACATTCAATCTAAATTTTCTTAAAGACGAAGGCAATAGAAAATAACGAATAAGTATTTTTTCTATACTACGTATGTACATTGTGAATATCATAGTGTAAGTGAAATCGAATTGAAGGAATTGTCTGAGTAATTTGATCTAACTATAAAACAATCTACCATTTACCATAGTATACATATACCATAGTAATATGGTATATATGTAGGCTGTATTTATATATGAGTATGGTATGGTATGCCATACCACACTCTACCCTTTTTCAATCCCGCCTTGCAAACTGCAATTACAGATTACCTGTACCCTACCGATAAGAACTAAACACATCACACCTTAACACACATACATAGTGGGTGGTAATACCCTGACTAGTTGCACCAGGATACATTTCGGCGGTGGCCACTAATATTCTAACGCAGCAATAACTAAGTGGATTAGGCCCTCACTCGGCCGCAGGCGTGAAGCTCGTTCGGTGGCCGAGCCCGCGGTATTATCCATGTAACCTTAATTGAAGGCAATGCACTAGGTAATGGCATTTGCTACTCAATCACGGTGTAATTGCTTCGCTATATACTTGAGGTTGTGAGAGAGTGTGGAGTAATAGTTTCACTGGACTAGCGATGAGACTTCGTCCACTCGGACGAATGTTTAGTTGTAGAGTAGGAACGTAAAGCGTCTTTGCATTCAGTTTGCAGAATTAATGGCTATTTCCGTTTTGAATATTTTCTTATTTTTATATCAGTTGCAGTGATAGTAAGATTACATCGACTTTGACTAAAAGGAAATTGTTGAGTTTGAAATAAATGTAGAAGAGGATATTAATCTTATGAGAGAGCACTTGAAATAACTATATTCTACCTCATGAATGATGTCATGAGACAGCAAGAAATTAGTTTCGTAACAACCAAATATGTTTTAGAAATAGCTATAAAAGTAGAGATAAATCTGTAGGGGATTGACGGCATCAGAGACTAACAAAAAGTTGGTATCGAAAATGACGCGTTGGATATAAAGCGTCCACTTACAATAGTTCTGGCGGTCGGGTCGGAAAGTTTTCTTGTGAACCACATCCATGGCGATGGAATCTTTTGTGCGCCGATAGCTGTAAAGCATTGTGCACACTGACAATGTGGCTAACGCCTCGCTTCCGGCTTCGAATGCGTCTGACGGTCGCGGTTTTTGTTGTTTTGCTTTTTATTGGTGTACAACGTGGTTGTTGTGAAATTGGGAGACGTGTCAAAGAGCAGATAATATAACAGATACGACATTCTGACAATTTTTAATTCTGATTTGTTAGAGCGGATGGGCAATGGGGTTATAATCTAAGAGGTTTTAAATGTCTCCCCCAATTGTTTGTCTGTCTATTCGCTTGATACGGTTAATAATTATCTTAATTGGTAGAAAATTTGATGGTATGAAATATGTTAAATCAAAAGAACCATCAATATCAGCATATACATAAATTCTTCTGTAAAAAACATCCGAAAATTGTGATCGCATTACAGGAACGGCGTGTCGAAACGTACATTGTAACAAAGCTTTAGCAAACTTGGCCGCTCCGACCGCCTAATAAAACTAAGGGGCGGTTCCATTCCAGCCTTTCTCATGTTGATCACAACCACCCTCCCTACATCATAAACAACCTTCTTTACCCATTACACTGTTTATAGCTTCATAATGAACGTTATTGAGAATTTTAATTAGATTCCTGATATCCACGAGCGAGGTGTGATGAATAGTCAACGCGTGAAGGCATTTTCAAGGCTTTAATTTTTTAACACGTCATATTTCAATTTTATGGAGGCGCGTTTTTGTGTTTATTTATGTTGGCGCTTTGAGGAAATATTTGTAATTAACGCTTTGTATGAAATGTGATGCATGGAACTAAAACGCTGAATTATAAAGCAAAGGAGATGGTTTTGAAATAAGTAGAGGTTTTTCGCGCGGTGGTGATAAAATGAAAAAGATTTTTATTTATGTTTGTACTCATCTACATACTGATTGATACATGAAAGTTAGACATATAAAATGGCAATACGCGTGGAATGTTAATTTTGCAAAAGTTCAATAGGTGCAATTAATTTGCAAGAATAAAAACTAAGTATGATTTGTTTTGAGGTTAAATTAATGCTTATCTGTTCCAAAAATGCTTACCAAATTCCAAGAAATGTTTCCAAATTTAAAATTCGTTTTAATCACAGAATAAAAATACACTATGTTTTCAAATTAAAATCTTATAAAAGGATTAAAATAGGCCGCGTCGAGGAAAGTCGTCGGGTAAACGTACAAATGTGCGGCCAGATGACTTTTTTGTCACAATATATCCGAACCTTTTCTTTCGTGATGGGCTGTATTAGTTTAGAACCCTATTACGTTACTGTTTATAGGATGTGCTCCGCTGAGATGTGAGAGATACTTCGCATAATATACGTGTACTGTAGTGGACGTATTTTTATGTATTAAATTTGCTGTGGCAATTTTGCTTGCTTGCTGCGTCGTGTTAAGATGGTTTTATTATTTTCTTGTGAGGTTATTTTTGTAATGTATTTTATTAGTTGCGTTGATAATATTCATAATATCATTTTTAAAAATTGTTATATGTTTTCGATGCTGGTTTTAATTAATAAAATATTGCTTGGATTCAGATTTATTTTTTAGTATACAAAATTTTAAACATAATATTTCTTCACTTTATTCCCAGTGTTTCTAAAACGCGACCCAGTTATCATTGAATATGAATAGCCATATCAAAAACCCATGATGAGGTTTCACATAAAGTGTATAATTAATTCCTACCACGATACGTGAAGCCAATCCGGAATAAAAACGAGGGTATAATAAACAAGATACAGTGCGTTTTTCACGAGGTTGTTTTTCCTTACTGTATAACTATGTTTGACTCCGATGTTTGCTCAGCTGAACGTGCTAACAAGCGCCGCTAAAACAATATGCCGGGATTTGGTTTAGGCAAAAAGTTTATCTGCACTGAAAGATAAATTGCTGTTATATGTTCGGTTGGGGAGGTGGGAGCGTTGTTTAGTTTTATGTTACGATATTTTGAAATTGAAGACAAGTTATTTGAAAGGATGCATTTGTGGCTATTTGCCCTACTTTTGCTGGTTTGAGCTAAAACTTCAGTCAAATTTTGTAGGAATTTTTCCTTTATGTATCACATTAATCTTTCTAGGTAATGTCGATCCTTGGAGCTTTGTCGTTTGTAGTTAATACAAAAATTCCAGTCCCTATTTACAATTTGAAGTATTCCAATAATATTCAATAAACGCAGCGTGTAAATGTTTGAGAGCTTTAGTACAGCAACTTGCTGGTTTAAATTTAATTGTCCAGATAAAGGTGGTTTTTTTTCCGCTAGTTTTTAGGACAAATCAAAATGCTTTTTAATGCACTTTATCGTCCAAATCTGTAAAACGAACCAATTACACTAGTAGATAGAGTGTAAACGTAATTGATTATAACTCTACAAAATAACGTGGTGTAGCTAGATTTTTGAAATTCTAACGAAATGCATACACTTTTTTATTTCAACATTCATGTATTTTATAATAGGTAAAATACTGTAATTCATTTTATATTTTCAATTTTCTTCCATTAGGACTACGGTTCTCTACGAGAATATTAATGTTAGCTAGTCAATTAGCACTAAGTACAATATTTATCAAGCATGCTAATACATTTACAGTCAACTATTAATATAATAAAACTAGTAATAATTTTTAGTTTATCTACCCGAAAATTTTTTACCTACATGAGAATTCAAATGGTGTCCCTTTATGAATACACAAAATATTAAATTAAATCCAAATATGGATCCAAATATGATATTCAGTTTAACACTAATAAATGAATATAAGCCGAAATGACGTGATCCTGAAATGTTATGCCAAATTTGGGGCAGCGAATATCGGTTGCAAAATCCACCGCATTACATTACGTACAAAATACCGAGGAAAATCGGTACAAACGAGCAATGTGGGTTTTTTTATTAAATTATCCAGAGAGTAAGACAAACAGTGACGGGTCGGATGTTCCGCTCGCGTATCTTCTTATATATAAAAATGAATCGCAAAATGTGTTGGTAAGCGCATAACTCGAGAACGGCTGAACCGATTTCGATAATTCTTTTTTTTATTATATTCCTTGAAGTACGAGGATGGTTTTTATGTAGAGAAAACGTAAATATGTACCACGGGCGAAGCCGGGGCGGACCGCTAGTATATAATAAATACAGTTTATTTTGTTGTAGTTTTGTCCCGTTTTGTTAAATCTTTTACTCGTTATTAAGAGGAATGGTAATGCGGTTTTTACCGGACGCTCTCGGATGTCGGAGCTTTTTGTTTATGTCTAATTGTGTCCCGCCGTAATATGGGTTAGTGTGGAAGATAAATTAGTCTAGAAAAGTGGTTGCCACGTTTATATAATACTAGAGGTCCGCCCCGGCTTCGCCCGTGGTACATATTTCGCAATAAAAGGTAGCCTATGTCCTTTCTCGGGTATCAAAATAGCTCCATACCAAATTTCATGCAAATTGGTTCTGTAGTTTAGGCGTGATTGAGTAACAGACAGACAGACAGAGTTACTTTCGCATTTATAATATTAGTATGGATAAGTATGGATTATATCGCATTAGCACCACGAGACTGAACTGACTTTTGTACAGCATTAGTCTAAAATAGATGAATATTTTAATTAACCACATCATGTTATGTAATAACAAATTAGTGATGAAGCGTATCGTTGATTTTGATTTATGTATGCATCAAATATATACAAACACTAATGAAGTCTTTGGTTATACACAATTTACATAATTGGATTTAATGCGAAAACACATTAAACGTGATGATTATGTTGTTGTAAATTGTGACTTGTTCGTTGTTAATTCGACGTACCCATATCAAGCGTATGGAATTCAAATTAATTTTTCGGAACATTTTACGTACTACGGTACATAACTCACGAGAAAAAGTTCACCGCGAGAAGTGGAAAATTAGTTGAGAGTTCACAAAGGGCTCGATTCGTGCAACTTACCTCGGCGGTTAAAAATTACGCCGCAATGAAACACGGCGTCCCGGTGGCCTTTCTCATGCTAATGGGAGCCCGTGCTATTTCCCCGCTGTCTGTTGCTCCCCAACAACTGTGAAATTGCAGCGTCCAAAGCGCACTCGAATGTCTTGTTTAGCGCGAGAATAAAGAATAGTTCCATTTCGCCCGACTTACATGAGCCACGTACTTGCGAGTTTTGAGCTGCATGCGATATTGGATGCTGGAATTAGAGACGACTCACGAGTCGCGTTGGAGCGATGAGTTAAGGCTTTAATTAAAACGTTTGTGACAGCGGATTTATACTTATAGATCATGAGTAGATTAGTTTTTATAAGAGTGTCAAAGATTTCTAAACCACATTTGTGTTTGTTGTTATCCACCAACCATTGATCGAATTGAATCATGATTTTATAAAGTAAGAAACGTTGTCATTTATCTCGCGTTAGGAAATATTATACAACAAGAATGATATGTTAATACGTAATCCAATACTCGCCCAGTTTCTATCGATTAGTTAGATGTACCAAATGAAATAAATGTATTGATAATCCCACTTCTTCACCAGGTGAGATGGTTCGAGCAGCAGCGCGAAAAGAAGCGAGTGAAGCGTGACTACAAGCCGTACGAGGGTCCGCTCTGGTCACAGCTGTCGAGGCGGCTGCCCTCCCATCGAACGAGGCATCGCGCGATCACACCGTCACTGTTCCCTGATCCCTTGTTTAGGGAGGAGTGGTATTTGGTAAGTAATTGTCTTATGTTAAAAAAATTGTTCGTGTGGGTAGATGAAACAGCTGATCGAGAGCCGAGGAATCATTTAATAGAAGTAATATAAACTTTTATAACGCTGACATTTTTGTGGGTGACAATTAAATGGTATAACTTTAATTAATTGCACCATCGATTATGATTAGAAGAATTAAACACTGTATATAATACTTACTCGTATTTCTTTTGTTTTTATTAGAATGGTGGAGCAAAGGATGGCTTAGATATGAACGTAGCACCGGCGTGGACTAAAGGTTACACAGGCAAAGGTGTAGTAGTATCAATTCTTGATGACGGAATTCAAACTAATCATCCTGATCTCGCACAAAATTACGTAAGTATTTTAGAAGCTGTTCATTTAATGTAATCATTTTGCAAATTGCATTCTTACCGATAATATTATGAATTTATTATAGGATGCCCTTGCTTCAACGGACATAAACGGCAACGATGATGACCCCATGCCTCAAGATAATGGTGACAACAAACACGGTACTAGATGTGCTGGCGAAGTAGCTGCAGTGGCGTATAACCAGTACTGTGGTGTTGGTGTAGCGTATAATGCGAGTATAGGCGGTGTTCGAATGTTGGACGGAGTGGTCAATGATGCAGTGGAAGCCAGAGCTCTGGGATTGAATCCCGATCACATAGATATTTACAGCGCATCGTGGGGTCCTGAGGATGACGGTAAGACTGTTGATGGTCCGGGGCCACTAGCTAGAAGGTATGTTTCATTATTTTATTGTCATTTTAAAGATCGTGAATCAGATTGATAATTTTGTATCTATTTTTGCAGAGCATTCATTTATGGAGTCACAAGCGGTCGACGTGGAAAAGGTAGCATTTTTGTTTGGGCATCCGGTAATGGAGGCAGACACACTGATTCATGTAATTGCGATGGATATACGAATAGTATATTTACATTGTCAATATCAAGTGCTACCCAAGGAGGTTATAAACCATGGTACTTAGAAGAATGCTCGTCTACGCTAGCTACAACATACAGTTCAGGAACACCTGGACACGATAAAAGTGTAGCAACAGTTGACATGGATGGTAGATTACGACCCGATCATATTTGTACAGTAGAACATACTGGAACATCAGCTTCTGCACCGTTAGCAGCTGGTATATGTGCCTTAGCTTTAGAAGCCAATCCAGACTTAACGTGGCGAGATATGCAATATTTAGTTGTAATGACATCAAGACCACAACCTTTGGAACGAGAAAATGGATGGATTGTGAATGGTGTAAATAGAAAAGTTAGTCACAAGTTTGGTTATGGATTGATGGATGCAGCCGAGATGGTTAATTTAGCTGAACAGTGGATATCTGTGCCTCCTCAACACATTTGTAAATCTCAGGAAATAAATGAAGATAAGCCCATAGAGTCGACTCCTGACTACACTTTAACCGCACGCATGGTGGTTAATGGCTGTAGTGGAACAGTAAATGAAGTCCGTTACTTGGAACACGTGCAGTGTAAGATATCATTACGTTTCTTCCCAAGAGGTAACCTACGTATATTATTAACTTCACCATCGAATACAACATCTTCATTATTATTTGAACGACCTCGTGATGTAATCAGTTCTAACTTTGATGATTGGCCCTTCTTAAGTGTCCATTTCTGGGGCGAGCAAGCAGCGGGCACATGGACTCTACACATAGTTAATGCTGGTAAAAGACACGTAAACCAGCCAGGTATACTTAAAAAGTGGCAATTAGTATTTTACGGAACAGCTGTAGATCCCATAAAGTTACGCTCGAAACGACCACCGCCTTTCGGTTTCTCAACAGCCGTCGATGGCTACGATTCTGTCGGGGATTTTTTTTACAACACTGACGCGTTTACCAATTACCAGAACTATCCTACATTATTTGCTGCCGGATCTGATCCCGAAAAAGCAATAGCCCGTCTAGACGGACACAACGTCCCTTCACCGCATGGGGAAAGTGTCCTCGCTGATAGTAATGATAAGCGCGTCATGCATGATTGTGACCCTGAATGCGATTCCCAAGGCTGCTATGGAAAAGGACCAACGCAATGCGTCGCTTGCAAGCACTACAGGCTTGATGACGCTTGCGTATCTCGATGCCCTCCGAGAAGTTACGCGAACCAGGGAGGAGTTTGCTGGCCGTGTCACGAATCTTGTGAAACTTGTGTGGGACCCGGACAAGATTCTTGTTTGACATGTGCTCCAGCGCATTTGTTAGTCGCTGATTTAGCCGTCTGTTTACAACAGTGTCCTGACGGTTACTATGAAGATAGCGACACTTCTACATGTCGACCGTGTGCCGTTCATTGTTCGACATGTTCAGAAAAGGCTGACGCGTGTACGTCGTGTGAACATCATCTTGTTTTGTATAATGGAACGTGCACAGCTTCTTGTCCGCCTTCGACTTATGAGACGGATGATTATAATTGTGCCAAATGTCACCCCACGTGTGATACATGTGTGGGGCCTGGACCAGCTCAGTGCGTCACTTGCCATCCATCGAATTACATTTTAGATGGTAGATGTGTGAACGCATGTCCGAGTGGTTATTATGCGGACAAGAAAAGGAAAGAATGTCTCAAGTAAGTAACTCTAAATACCAGTTATGTTAAATTATCCATTTACCTTTTTGCACAAACAGTAATAAATATTTACTTTTTTACAGGTGCCCCGTCGGTTGCACGAATTGTTTAAGCACTTTTTGCCTCAGTTGTGACACAAATTGGGCACTGAATAAAAAAGGCAAATGTCTCCCAATGGGCAATGATAGGTGTTCACCGAGAGAGTATTCTGATGGAAACAAATGTCGCCCATGCCACGAAGCCTGCGAATCGTGTTATGGTGAAAGCGAGATGAATTGTTTGACTTGCCCGTCGCCTAACCTTCTACAGAATTACATGTAAGTTAAAATTAATTTATCTATTTATTTTTCTGTACGAATTGCATTTCAATAAAAACCTATTGCACTTCAATTTAGTATTGAATATCAAATTTGTATATCTGTAGTCTATGATTTAAATTCGATGGTGTATGAAAGTTTTAAAATAAAACCAGGATATTGTATACTTATGTTTTATTTTATAAAAGTAAGACAATTTCTTAGATGATTCTCAAAAAGATTGTTTTATAAAAGTATAAGTTATTTTGCGAATACTTAAACACAAGCTGTAACATTAAGTCCATAATTAACTATTGTTAAAATAAAAGCTAATTTGCTGTTCGTTTCGTCGAAATATACTAACAAATATAATTATTAAAAATTGCTTGTCTGTAAAGTCGGTTTACTGACGATAGTTGAACGTGACAACGTCCGATTGTGCTTCTTTGTCGCTCGTTCCGCGCTCTCGTTTGCACTTCAAGCCTACGGAACGCCTCAGAGCGAGGTAACGCCGCATGAGTCATGTTTTTTCGTGCGTGCAGCCGGCTCTATCGAATTATAAGACGTTGTCACGTCAAAAATATATAATTTGTGACGTAGTTGCGTCCCGGAGTGTGGGCACGGCTACTACGCGGAGGCGGGTCGCTGTGTGCGCTGCGTGCACGGCTGCTCGCGGTGCGCGTCGCGGCTCAACTGCACGGGCTGTGAGGGCGCGCTGCGGCTGCAGTCCGGCGCGTGTAGAACCGCTTGCGCTGATGGGTGAGTGTGTGATTATACCCTCATAAGAATAAAATGCAGTTTTTTGGTTATACCCTCATCTGAAAAAAAAATGTTTAAAGAATGTATTCCTGTGTATGTAAGCTATTGCTTGCTATTGTAGGATATTTCCTACCATCTTTTTGCTAGTCGTGTTCATGTAAATAAAGAAATTTGTATTTGAAAAAAAAAATTCGTTATGATATAATGATTAATGTTGGATTACAATTTTGTATGTATATTGTATAATATACTTAACTGCAAAAATAGGTCTTAAAACAATAATATATTTCTCACTTTTCACACAATAGGTAATTCGCAAAATAAAGAAGCTTTATGTTAGAAGCTATAAATGTGTCCATACTTCGACTTTATATAACAGTCTTATTAGTTGTATACTTACACCAAATGTACCATTCACAACCAGGTACTACGCGGACCGCGGCACGTGCGCTAAGTGCTACCTATCGTGCCGCACATGCAGTGGTCCGCGCCGCGATCAATGCGCGTCTTGCCCAAGCGGCTGGAGGCTGGCCGCTGGAGAATGCCATCCAGAATGTCCGCAGGGTGAGTGAATATAGGTATAGAGGGTGGTAGAGCGTTATAGGGGAGATTTATTGGGTAATATAGCATGTTGGTCACAAATCCGGCTCGAAGGACCATGTAAATAGTACAGTTAATTGAGTGCTGAAGATTTTATATCGTGAATAAATTGTATTGTAAAGTTAGGGTGTTAAAGTTCTATTTTAGAATATTGCTAATTTGCTACGTTCAGAGAGCTACCTATATTTTTGCGAAGTATTTTAATGCATACTTGGTTCCATTGGCTAGCTTAACTCTAATGATTAATCTTTAACTGACGAAAAAGAGTTTTCGATTAAACTGTTATTTTTTGTGTCAATTTTATGAGATTCTTTTTAAATTTGAAAGCTTGCGCTTCTGATGTTTACAACATCACTTAACTTTTGTACTATTTTTTTAAATAATCTATGTTATTATGATACAGATAATCCATACTTATATTAAACCCCTATAAAAAGGCCTTGTTTCCTCTTTCCCTGTCTTCGACCTGGCTTCACCAAGGTGAAGGAAAAATTATACTAATTTCAGTAATGCTAAGTAATCAAGATAATTGTTTTCACTAAGGAAATGACAAACCTTACACTTAATTGAAAATGATAAATGAGGTCAAGTGACTGCCACGTGCATGTAAACAATGCCTTCAGCGATAATTCTTAACTGAATTTTTGAAGTGGTTCTTAATTAGGCTGATGTTTTTTTATACATATATTTGTTAAGTAATAACTTTGCGCATTATGAATGGATTTTAATGACTTTTCTTTTGAATGGTAAGGTAGATTATGTTTTAGAAGTTGTCGTATATATAATACTGTTATACTGTTATTGGTTTAGAAAATGTTTAAAAAATCAGCAAAAACGGTCGAACATAGATGATGTTTTCGTTTGTTCAAGTTACATTGAGGGAATTGAATTTCTGTTTGTTGATGTGAAACTTATTTAAGCGCGTTGAGAGTAAAAATTACCGCCACGTCATGGAGACGATTTTGGTATCTTTGAATCTTGTCAACTCACTTCACGCTCTTATTATTATTATTATTTTAAAAATGATACGTTAGAATGTGTTTCAGAAACATTCCTGTATAAATTTTATTGTTAGTATAGCTGATGGGTTAAGCGCTTGTTCAAAAAACGTAAGAACTAATAACATAGATGATGTTATGGTTTTTTTCAAGTTACATTGAGGAAATTGAATTTCTCTTTGTTTTAGTTCTTATAGGAATAGATTTAAAGTAGTATTTTAATTACTTTTATCAGGTTTCTATCAAACGGTCGACGGATGCCGCCACTGCCACCACTACTGCCGCGAGTGCGACGGCTCCGGCCCGCTCAACTGTAAATCCTGTCCCCCACACTTCATGTTAGACGGCGGGCTGTGTATGGAATGCCTCGGCTCGCAGTACTACGACGCGAGCAGTGGAACGTGTCACGCGTGCCACGATACGTGTAGGACGTGTTCTGGGCCCGGGCAGTTTAGTTGTACGGGATGCTCGAGTCCGTTGAAGATTGATAGGTGAGTATCTATGGGTATTGATGTATTGAACACACTTCGAACACGTTTTTTATTGCATTTACTTAAATTATAAGAAATTAGAGATGTTTAGATCTTAAGCTTGTAGATTAAGATAAATAAATTGCTCTTAAATCCATTTGATTTTCATAATAAAGTAATTCTGCGACAAATAGCCTTTAACGCGAAAGCCAACTTAAAATTACCCATCAGATCAGTATCGCTGAATGAATAGTCTAATTTCTAAATAGCGGAGAAATTGGTTTTTTATTCAGGAACATGAACGAGATTATAATTTATTTATTGTATTTCTATATAAATTTGTTTTTTTTTATTTGTGTACAGGCTAAACAATCAATGCGTACGATGTTGTACGGACCGCGGGGTCGGAACAAATTTAACCGCAACCGAAGAATGCTGCCACTGCCATCCCGATACTGGTAAGTATAAATGTATTTTGTAGTATATGAGTTCTTTATAGATCATACTAGATTTCCGCCCGCGGCTTCGCCCGCGTTTTCAAAGGAAAACCCGCATAGTTCCCGTTCCCGTGGGATTTCCGGGATAAAACCTATCCTATGTGTTATTCTGATGTATAAGCTATATTGTGGTAAAGTTTCATTCAAATCCATTCAGTAGTTTTTACGTGAAAGAGTAACAAACATCCATACATCCATACATCCATACATCCATACTTACAAACTTTCGCATTTATAATATTAATAGGATGTTACCTACTTTATTTCGATGTGGAATCTTCATGTGATTTTCCTTATGTTTGTTGAATAAATAAAATTTTAATACTTAGTATTCAGTCTCTACACTAATTATAATATAGCGGCGTACAATAAAAAATGCTTGGTCCCATAATATAAAGTGGTTAAAAATGCAAGTGAATGTACATAGGTAATGCGCTGATTACACCTAACGAGTACAGTGGCGAGTCAGTAAATACTCTCTCGGCCGAGACAGTTGCCGAACCGAGTGGGTGTTTACACGTATTTCACTAGTGGCGAGTCAGTTCAGTTTTGATCACGACGCGGACGTCTGCAATGGATCGAAAAAAAAAAAGAATTTAAACGGGTTTTAAATCGGCTGTTACCAGATATTATTAACGAATTGTGGGATTTATTAGAAATAATAAATAAAAATAATAATTCTTTGAAAAAATACAATGACGAAACGAACGAGTGGCGAGTGGCCGAGTGACGCGACGAGTGCGTGTTTATACCTGCCGAGCGGGATAGCGAGTGGGTACTCGGCCGAGTAAACAAATTGGGATTCTAGTGACTGTCTCGCCGCTCTTCTCGGCCGAGTACTCGGCCGAGCACTCGTTGAAGTGTTTATACCAACCGAGCACTCGGCCGAGGACACTGACTCGCCACTGTACTCGTTAGGTGTAATCGCCGCATAAGTTGTATGAAATGAATCGATTTATCTCTATTCTTGTTGCAGGGGACTGCATAAACTCGTCCGCGGCGAGCAAGCGACGTATCGCGCAATGGGGCGCTTTAAAGAGTCCCCCGGAGACTCCGGTTAAGCCTAGCTTGAGTCCCGCTATGTTGGTGGGAGTTGTGCTAATAGCTGGTATTGTGGTAGCTGGGTTGATGGTGATACAGGTAAATAATAAATATATATTGTTGTTATAAACCAATAAAAACGATTACGAAATGATTATTTAGTAATTTTTTTCAACATATTATTTATAACTAAGCAGTAGTACCTTAAATTTTGCTTAGCTTTAATTTACAGAATTTTATATGTTCTAAATTTTCTGTCCCTCATATTAATAGTATAATCTAGCAAAGAAAGAAGATCATATTTAATAAAAGCATGCTTTTTATAATTCTATTCGATGGGTTCGATCCCCTTTAGAGACTAGCCAAATCAGACTGAATCTTCCTTATAATAGTATTATAATATGAAACTTGACACATGTACACATTTCTAGCTGCGCTTCACAAAGCGGCAACGTCGCACGAGCACACAAGGCGCTCTATACTCGCCGCTCACGTGCAACGACGACGGTGACGTCACAGTCCTAGCGACCAAAACGGCCTGTCCCGCCACTGAGCTAGAGAGCGAACCGCTTCTCGAACATTCCGCGTAGCGAGTGTGATACTAGCTTTATATCGATTAGGGATGGGACGTGTCGATATCGATGTTCAGTTGAGAGATGTATCGTTTGTCGTTATATCTAAAGGCCTATTCAAACTAGAGCGGTACAGCGTATCTATCGGTATACTAGGATCGGTACGCGATTATAGTCTCTATAATAAAGACCGTAAGAGATTTAATCGCGTGCCCATCGGGATACCGTTACACGGCGGTAGCGGATACCGCTCTGGTTTGAACAGGCCTTTATATTGATTAGTTAGAGATGGGGCGTATCGATATCGATGTTCATTTGAGAGATGTATTGTTTGACATATAATTCGGTTTTTTGATAGGTGGATAAGTCAAAGGCCTTACACGCTAATGATAAATTGTAAAGACCGATTTTTTATTGTCATCTGGTTTGTGTTTACTATTTTTATGAAACCAATTTAAATGGAACCGAATGTTTAAATGAAACCGTTCGCAAGGAAAGAAGTTTGATTATAAAAACGTGACGTTAGTGTGATAGAAAACACTCCTATAGTAATTACTGAAGCGAAACCTAATCTTAGTACTGTAATAATTTGTATATCAAATTATGAGAAACTATATTTTTTACTAAACAGCGTACGATAATGTTATGAACACCAATAATACGGTTCCAATTTTTAGGCTATACATAAATTATCTGTATCTATAGATAGTTATGAAATTGAGTTATCTAATACGAAGGTGTATATAAATACTATGCTATGTATAAGAGTCAGCCGATAGCTAGTGTGACGTCACAACGTTAGAGCGGGATAGATATATGTAATTATAATTAGGTGTAAATTGTAAATGAACAAAATGTTCGTAAACTACGGCGCCCTCTGCCGTCTACATGTGATATGAGCGCTTAGGACTTAATACGTATGGTATTTATTGCTGTTACCTTTTAAAAACATAATTAAAAAATTTAAAACGGTTTTTAATATTAATCTTAAAATTACACAATCAACAAAAGGTCTCAATTGTAGTTGTCTCACTTTTTTCTAAATCGTATTGCACATATATTTTATGTTATTATACAAATGTCCATAAACTTAATCTATTCTAGCTTTCCTATTGATTAAAGTTACCACTTTCTCTCCAAAAGTTTAAAATGAAAACGCAATTCCCTTAAAATCAAAACAACTTAAGTATAGGTAAGAAAAAGAAACAAAAACTACCCTTTAAGTAAAACATCAATACAAACAAGACTACATACGTCGAAATCCCAACTCCATTTATGAACACATACATACACACAACCGCACCCGAAACGGCGTCAAACGTTGCAGATACGAAAATTCGTTTGCGGTCAAAGTTGGTCGGTCGTAAATTTAAATTATGGCCCGCACAAAATCTGCTTACAGTGTCTTGCTCTCAAGTCAATAGTTAAACAGGAACTACGCAAGTTTGCGTCCAACACTCAAACTGTAGTGTACATCTGAGGACCGAATTAATCGGGAGTGTTAATCCTTTATAATATAGATAAGAAATTTCGGGTTCAAGTTTGTGTGCACAGGAATGTAGGTGTTAAGCGGTGACATTTGGGAGGATAAGTTATGGGAGATTTGAAGAAAATTGACGTTGGATTATTATTTTAATAATAATCGATAGTTTAAATGGTTGTCGTCTGTACCTATCACAATATTTTTTCCAAAATAATTTTGTCTTAAAATATGTCCAGCGAAAAATGGACCACCAAATTATTTGAATGTTTTTATTCTGTTTCGGCTTCATCAATACTTAAAGGATAAATATAATGAAACCTTTCTCACTATAATTTACTTATAATTTAATTCAACCACAAAAAGCACAACGTGCAAACTTACTAAACATTTAATAACACACGAGGGTTGTGCATAAACAAATACCATAAAGTCGCAAAAGTTATGCATAGTTCGCACGGGAATCGATAGCTGGCAACCCTATCGTTAACAAAACTCGACGGTGTGCTCGAGGCTTTAACTTTTAATTGGTGTTAACATATCAAGGGCTTCGGAATTGCCACATTGAGCACTTGACTTGCTAGATTCTGACACTGAAAATCAATTATTTTAATTGAATTTTGTTGCGGTGCGCTTTTACGGATGGAAATAGTGGATATATCTAAGGTTAAATAAAGGGTAGCATAGACAATTCTTTGGTTTTTTTTTTCGACTGGCAACACATTAAAAATATATTGAATTTGTGTTTTAAAAGGTAACAGCAATCAAAGTTAAATAATCACGGTATCTGATACACATTATTTTTAATATTGACAAATTAAGGTAGATAAAATTATCTCATTTGCTTCAAAACATCATGCCATAGTCGATGCCAGATTTGTGAATTTTGTTTCTACGTATTTCGCTCTATAACAGCGTCGCGATTTTAGAATAATAAAAAGGAATATTCTCGAATTATTATTGTAATTGTGTGCGTGATAGAATAAATAGACGCACACATGCCCATGAAATTATCATTCTAAAATCGCAAATATGATTATTTTAAGTAGTAAATAGGACCAAAAGTTACCATACACGTACAATAATAATATAAAAAACTACTACGATGAAATATACATATTTTGGGTGGATTATTAGTTTTAATAAATTATGCCCTATCATCTTTATTTTAAGTAGCAAAACAGACTCTGTCTTCGCTTTAGATT
>CAJQZN010045762.1:5990-17803 GCA_907164685.1 Colias eurytheme
TTTTAATGTGGTTGGCAATGTAAGCAAAATCATCTCTCTCGATATTTTATCGAGAGAGATGATTTTGCTTACATTGCCTTGCTTTGCTTACATTCATAGGATAGGTTTTATCCCGGAAATCCTACGGGAACGGGTTTTTCTTTGAAAACGCGGGCGATGCCGCGGGTGGAATTAAGCTAGTTGATTATAACTTTACAAAATAACGTGGTGTAGCTAGATTTTTGAAATGCTAACGAAATGCATACACTTTTTTATTTCAACATTCATGTATTTTATAATAGGTAAAATACTGTAATTCATTTTATATTTTCAATTTTCTTCCATTAGGACTACGGTTCTCTACGAGAATATTAATGTTAGCTAGTCAATTAGCACTAAGTACAATATTTATCAAGCATGCTAATACATTTACAGTCGACTGTATTGTAATAAAACGAGTACTTTTTTTGTTTATATTTTTAGTCTTTCTACCCGATATTTTTTAGTGATACAAATAAAAGTGTACACGAGAATTCAAATGGTGTCCCTTTATGAATATACAAAATATTCAATTAAATCCAAATATGATATTCAGTTTAACACTAATAAATGAATATAAGCCGAAATGACGTGATCCTGAAATGTTATGCCAAATTTGGGGCAGCGAATATCGGTTGCAAAATCCACCGCATTACATTACGTACAAAATACCGAGGAAAATCGGTACAAACGAGCAATGTGGGTTTTTTTATTAAATTATCCAGAGAGTAAGACAAACAGTGACGGGTCGGATGTTCCGCTCGCGTATATATAATAAATACAGTTTATTTTGTTGTACTTTTGTCCCGTTTTGTTAAATCTTTTACTCGTTATTAAGAGGAATGGTAATGCGGTTTTTACCGGACGCTCTCGGATGTCGGAGCTTTTTGTTTATGTCTAATTGTGTCCCGCCGTAATATGGGTTTGTGTGGAAGATAAATTAGTCTAGAAAAGTGGTTGCCACGTTTATATAATACTAGAGGTCCGCCCCGGCTTCGCCCGTGGTACATATTTCGCAATAAAAGGCAGCCTATGTCCTTTCTCGGGTATCAAAATAGCTCCATACCAAATTTCATGCAAATTGGACAGACAGACAGAGTTACTTTCGCATTTATAATATTATAGTATGGATTATATCGCATTAGCACCACGAGACTGAACTGACTATTGTACAGCATTAGTCTAAAATAGATGAATATTTTAATTAACCACATTATGTTATATAACAAATTAGTGATGAAGCGTATCGTTGATTTTGATTTATGTATGCATCAAATATATACAAACACTAATGAAGTCTTTGGTTATACACAATTTACAAAATTGGATTTAATGCGAAAACACATTAAACGTGATGATTACGTTGTTGTAAATTGTGACTTGTTCGTTGTAAATTCGACGTACCCATATCAAGCGTATGGAATTAAAATTAATTTTTCGGAAAATTTACGTACTACGGTACATAACTCACGAGAAAAAGTTCACCGCGAGAACTGGAAAATTAGTTGAGAGTTCACAAAGGGCTCGATTCGTGCAACTTACCTCGGCGGTTAAAAATTACGCTGCAATGAAACACGGCGTCCCGGTGGCCTTTCTCATGCTAATGGGAGCCGTGCTATTTCCCCGCTGTCTGTTGCTCCCCAACAACTGTGAAATTGCAGCGTCCAAAGCGCACTCGAATGTCTTGTTTAGCGCGAGAATAAAGAATTGTTCCATTTCGCCCGACTTACATGAGCCACGTACTTGCGAGTTTTGAGCTGCATGCGATATTGGATGCGGGAATTAGTTTGACGACTCACGAGTCGCGTTGGAGCGATGAGTTGAGGCTTTAATTAAATCGTTTGTGACAGCAGATTTATTCTTATAATTTACGAGTAGATTAGTTTTTATAAGTTAGTGTCAACGATTTCTAAACCAATTTTTGTTTGTGTGTGGAGTACGTAACCATTGATCGAATTGAATCATCCTACTACTATTATAAAGGCGAAAGTTTGTAAGTATGGATGTTTGTTACTCTTTCACGTAAAAACTACTGAACCGATTACAATGAAATTAAGCACACATATAGAGGGTTACTTGTATTAACACATAGGATAGGTTTTATCCCGGAAATCTCACGGGAACGGGAACTATGCGGGTTTTTCGTTGAAAACGCGGGTGAAGCCGCGGGCGGAAAGCTAGTGATTTTATAAAGTAAGAAACGTTGTACCATTGTCATTTATTTCGAGCTTGGAAATATTAATAACAACAGCATATTATGTGAATGTGAACTCCAATGCTCCTCTAGTTTCTATCACTTTCTTAGTTTATTACCTATATTTCAAATGGCTGAATGTTAATTCTTCACCAGGTGAGATGGTTCGAACAGCAGCGCGAGAAGAAGCGAGTGAAGCGTGACTACAAGCCATACGAGGGTCCGCTCTGGTCGCAGCTGTCGAGGCGGCTGCCCTCCCATCGAACGAGGCATCGCGCGATCACACCTTCGCTGTTCCCTGATCCCTTGTTTAGGGAGGAGTGGTATTTGGTAAGTAATTGTCTTATGTTAAAAAAATTGTTCGTGTGGGTAGTTGATACAGCTGATCGAGAGCCGAGGAATCATTTAATAGAATGTAATATAAATTTTTATAACGGTGACATTTTTATGGGTATTTGCAATTAAATGGTATAACTTTAATTAATGGCACCATTGATCATTATTAGAAGAATTAACCCCTGTATATAATACTTACTCGTATTTCTATTGTTTTTATTAGAATGGTGGAGCAAAGGATGGCTTAGATATGAACGTAGCACCGGCGTGGACTAAAGGTTACACAGGAAAAGGTGTAGTAGTATCAATTCTTGATGACGGAATTCAAACGAATCATCCTGATCTCGCACAAAATTACGTAAGTATTTTAGAAGCTGTTGATTTAATGTAATCATTTTCCAAATTGCATTCTTACCGATAATATTATGAATTAATTATAGGATGCCCTTGCTTCAACGGACATAAACGGCAACGATGATGACCCCATGCCTCAAGATAATGGTGATAATAAACACGGTACCAGATGTGCTGGTGAAGTAGCTGCAGTGGCTTATAACCAGTACTGTGGTGTTGGTGTAGCTTACAACGCGAGTATAGGCGGTGTTCGAATGTTGGACGGTGTGGTCAATGATGCAGTGGAAGCCAGAGCTCTAGGATTGAATCCCGATCACATAGATATCTACAGCGCATCGTGGGGGCCAGAGGATGACGGTAAGACTGTTGATGGTCCGGGGCCACTTGCTAGAAGGTATGTTACTTTCTTTTACTGTAATTTTAAAGATAGTGAATGAAATCGATAAAATTTGTATTCATTTTTGCAGAGCATTCATTTATGGAGTCACAAGCGGTCGACGTGGAAAAGGTAGCATTTTTGTTTGGGCATCTGGTAATGGAGGCAGACACACTGATTCATGTAATTGCGATGGATATACGAATAGTATATTTACATTGTCAATATCAAGTGCTACCCAAGGAGGCTATAAACCATGGTACTTAGAAGAATGCTCGTCTACGCTAGCCACAACCTACAGTTCAGGGACACCTGGACACGATAAAAGTGTAGCAACAGTTGACATGGATGGAAGATTACGACCTGATCATATATGTACAGTAGAACATACTGGAACATCAGCTTCTGCACCGTTAGCAGCTGGTATATGTGCCTTAGCTTTAGAAGCGAATCCAGACTTAACGTGGCGTGATATGCAATATTTAGTTGTAATGACATCAAGACCACAGCCTTTGGAACGAGAAAATGGATGGATTGTGAATGGTGTAAATAGAAAAGTTAGTCACAAGTTTGGTTATGGATTGATGGATGCAGCCGAGATGGTTAATTTAGCTGAACAGTGGATATCTGTGCCTCCTCAACACATTTGTAAATCTCAGGAAATAAATGAAGATAAGCCCATAGAGTCGACTCCTGACTACACTTTAACCGCACGCATGGTGGTTAATGGCTGTAGTGGAACAGTAAATGAAGTCCGTTACTTGGAACACGTGCAGTGTAAGATATCATTGCGTTTCTTCCCAAGAGGTAACCTACGTATATTATTAACTTCACCATCGAATACAACATCTTCATTATTATTTGAACGACCTCGCGATGTAATCAGTTCTAACTTTGATGATTGGCCCTTCTTAAGTGTCCATTTTTGGGGCGAGCAAGCAGCGGGAACATGGACTCTACACATAGTTAATGCTGGTAAAAGACACGTAAACCAGCCTGGTATACTTAAAAAGTGGCAATTAGTATTTTACGGAACAGCTGTAGATCCCATAAAGTTACGCTCGAAACGACCACCGCCTTTCGGTTTCTCAACAGCCGTCGATGGCTACGATTCTGTCGGGGATTTTTTTTACAACACTGACGCGTTTACCAATTACCAGAACTATCCTACATTATTTGCTGCCGGATCTGATCCCGAAAAAGCAATAGCCCGTCTAGACGGACACAACGTCCCTTCACCGCATGGGGAAAGTGTCCTCGCTGATAGTAATGATAAGCGCGTCATGCATGATTGTGACCCCGAATGCGATTCCCAAGGCTGCTATGGAAAAGGACCAACGCAATGTGTCGCTTGCAAACACTACAGGCTTGATGACGCTTGCGTATCTCGATGCCCTCCGAGAAGTTACGCGAACCAGGGAGGAGTTTGCTGGCCGTGTCACGAATCTTGTGAAACTTGTGTGGGACCCGGACAAGATTCTTGTTTGACGTGTGCTCCAGCGCATTTGTTAGTCGCTGATTTAGCCGTCTGTTTACAACAGTGTCCTGACGGTTACTATGAAGATAGCGACACTTCTACATGTCGACCGTGTGCCGTTCATTGTTCGACATGTTCAGAAAAGGCTGACGCGTGTACGTCGTGTGAACATCATCTTGTTTTGTATAATGGAACGTGCACAGCTTCTTGTCCGCCTTCGACTTATGAGACGGATGATTATAATTGTGCCAAATGTCACCCCACATGTGATACATGTGTGGGGCCTGGACCAGCTCAATGCGTCACTTGCCATCCATCGAATTACATTTTAGATGGTCGATGTGTGAACGCATGTCCGAGTGGTTATTATGCGGACAAGAAAAGGAAAGAATGTCTCAAGTAAGTAACTCTAAATACCAGTTAGGTTAAATTATCCATTTACATTTTTGCACAAACAGTAATAAATATTTACTTCTTTACAGGTGCCCCGTCGGCTGCACGAATTGTTTAAGCACTTTTTGCCTCAGTTGTGACACAAATTGGGCACTGAATAAAAAAGGCAAATGTCTCCCAATGGGCAATGATAGGTGTTCACCGAGAGAGTATTCTGATGGAAACAAATGTCGCCCATGCCACGATGCCTGCGAATCGTGTTATGGTGAAAGCGAGATGAATTGTTTGACTTGCCCGTCGCCTAACCTTCTACAGAATTATATGTAAGTTAAAATTAATTTGTCTATTTATTTTTCTGTACGAATTGCATTTGCATTAAACCTATTGCACTTCAATTTAGTATTGAATATCAATTTTGTATATCTGTAGTCGATGATTTAAATTCGATGGTGTATGAAAGTTTTAAAATAAAACCAGGATATTGTATACTTATGTTATATTTTATAAAAGTAAGACAATTTCTTAGATGATTCTCAAAAAGTTTTTTTTTATAAAAGTATAACTTATTTTGCGAATACTTAAACACAAGCTGTAACATTAAGACCAGATATGGTTTAATATTAAGTCCATAATTAACTAATATTAAAATAAACTAAAGAAGATTTGCTGTTAGTTTCGTCGAAATATACTAACAAATATAATTAATAATAAAAAATGTATGCGTGTACTAGAGTACACACGTAAGAAGTGAAACTTCTTTATGACCTTAATAACGCAAAAATGTCACGCGTACGGCGTAACGCAAAAATGTCACGCGTACGGCGTAACGCAAAAATGTGACACAAAATTTTTGTCCAACCCCGATAAAGAAGTTTCACTTCAAAAATATATAATTTGTGACGTAGTTGCGTCCCGGAATGCGGGCACGGCTACTACGCGGAGGCGGGTCGCTGTGTGCGCTGCGTGCACGGCTGCTCGCGGTGCGCGTCACGGCTCAACTGCACGGGCTGCGAGGGCGCGCTGCGGCTGCAGTCCGGCGCCTGTAGAACCGCTTGTGCTGATGGGTGAGTGTGAAAATACCCACATTGGAATAAAATGTTTAAAGAAAATATTTATGTGTATGTAAGAAATATCGTATCTCTTTGCTAGCTGTGTTCATGCAATATATAAATTTGAATTTGAAAAAAAAATCGCTTGTTGGATTACACTTAAAGCATACAAAATGCATTGGACTGGAAAGTGACGTTTTAAAGCAATAATATTTCTGCATTTTTTCACACAATTCATAATTCACTAAACAAATCATAAAAAAGTTTTATAGGACAATCTATAAACCTGCCTATAAACCTGCATCATAAGTTTATACTTACTCCAAATGTACCATTCACAACCAGGTACTACGCGGACCGCGGCACGTGCGCTAAGTGTTACTTATCGTGCCGCACATGCAGTGGCCCGCGCCGCGATCAGTGTGCGTCTTGCCCAAGCGGCTGGAGGCTAGCGGCAGGAGAGTGCCATCCAGAATGTCCGCAGGGTGAGTGAATATAGGTATAGAGGGTAGTAGAGCGTTATAGGGGAGATTTATTGGGTAATATAGCATGTTGGTCACAAATCCGGCTCGAAGGACTATGGAAAAAAAACCGAGATAATTGGGAAAAGGAATGAAAAAGGAAATATTATCTTAACTTTTGTACCATTTTTTTATAATCTATGTTATTATGACACAGATAATCCATACTTATATAAACCCCTATAAAAAGTCCTTGTTTCCTCTTTCCCTGTCTTCGACCTGGCTTCACCAAGGTGAAGGAAAAATTATACTAATTTCAGTAATGCTAAGTAATCAAGATAATTGTTTTCACTAAGGAAATGACAAACCTTACACTTAATTGAAAATGATAAATGAGGTCAAGTGACTGCCACGTGCATGTAAACAATGCCTTCAGCGATAATTCTTAACTGAATTTTTGAAGTGGTTCTTAATTAAGATGATGTTTTTTTGTATGTTTGTTACGTAATAACTTCGCGCATTATGAATGGATTTTAATGACTTTTTCTGATATAATACTGTTATTGATTTAGTAAATGTAAAAAAAACACCATCAAAAACGAACATAGATGATGTTATGGTTTGTTCAACTTTCTTTGAGGAAATTTGTGTTTGTTGAAGTGAAACTTCTTTAGGCGCCCTATGGGACTAAAATTTCAATGTCGCGTCATGGCAATACCGTTATAGTTTTTTTTTTTTAATTTCATAGGTTTCTACCAAACGGTCGACGGATGCCGTCACTGCCACCACTACTGCCGCGAGTGCGATGGCTCCGGCCCGCTCAACTGCAAATCCTGTCCCCCACACTTCATGTTAGACGGCGGGCTGTGTATGGAATGTCTCGGCTCGCAGTACTACGACGCGAGCAGTGGAACGTGTCACGCGTGCCACGATACGTGTAGGACGTGTTCTGGGCCCGGGCAGTTTAGTTGTACGGGGTGCTCGAGTCCGTTGAAGATTGATAGGTGAGTATCTGTGTGTATTGATGTATTGAACACACTTCGAACACGTTTTTTATTGCATTTACTTAAATAATAAGAAATAAGAGATGTTTAGATCTTAAGCTTGTAGATTAAGATAAATGAATTGCTCTAAAAACCCATTTGATTTTCATAATAAAGTAATTCTGCGACAAATCGCTTTCAACGCAAAAGCCAAGTTAAAATTATGTAGCCATAAGATTAAAATTACCCATCAGATCAGTATCGCTGAATGGATAGTCTAATTTCTAAATAGCGGAGAAATTGTTTTTTTATTCAGTAACATGATCGAGCGATCCATTATAATTTATTTATTGTATCTCTTTATAAATTTGTTTATTTGTGTACAGGCTAAATAATCAATGCGTGCGATGTTGTACGGACCGCGGGGTCGGAACAAATTTAACCGCAACCGAAGAATGCTGCCACTGCCATCCCGATACTGGTAAGTATAAATGTATTTTGTAGTAGGTATATGAGTTCTTTATAGATCATATTATGTTACTTTATTTTAACCTATTGACCACCGAGCGCCCCGATCGGGGCGCGACACAATAGATTATCTATTGTGTCTGTGATTCCGGGGACTGATGGATTAATATGGTAGTTTGGTGTGTTTTTTCATATGCTTGTTGAAGAAATAATGTGTTCATGCTATAACTATTCAGTCTCTACACTAACTATAAAGCGGCGAGCAGTAAAAAAATGCTTGTAAATAATATAAAGTGGTTAAAAATAAATAAAAATGCATTTTTCACCAGCCAATAAGTGAACGTACACAGGTAAGTTGTATGAAATGAATCGATATAACTCTATTTTTTTTGCAGGGGACTGCATAAACTCGTCCGCGGCGAGCAAGCGACGTATCGCGCAATGGGGCGCTTTAAAGAGTCCCGCGGAGACTCCGGCCAAGCCTAGCTTGAGTCCCGCAATGTTGGTGGGAGTTGTACTCATAGCTGGTATTGTGGTAGCTGGGTTGATGGTGATACAGGTAAATAATAATTTTTGTTATAAACCAATAAAAAGATTACGAAATGATTATTTTGTAATTTTTTTCAACATATGTATTATTTATATCTAAGTAGTTTAATTTACTAATTACTTTAAATTTTGCTTAGCTTTAATTTACAGAATTTTATATGTTCAAAATTTTCTGTCCCTCATATTAATAATATAATCTAGCAAAGAAAGAAGATCATATTTAATAAAAGCATGATTTTTATTTTTTATAATTATATTTGATGGGTTCGATTCCCTTCAGAGACTAGCAAAATCAGACTTAATCTTCATTATAATAATATTATATGAAACTTGACACATGTACATATTTCTAGCTGCGCTTCACAAAGCGGCAACGTCGCACGAGCACACAAGGCGCTCTATACTCGCCGCTCACGTGCAACGACGACGGTGACGTCACAGTCCTAGCGACCAAAACGGCCTGTCCCGCCACTGAGCTAGAGAACGAACCGCTTCTCGAACATTCCGCGTAGCGAGTGTGATACTAGCTTTATATTAGGGATGGGACGTGTCGATATCGATGTTCAGTTGATGGATGTATCGTTTGTCGTTATATCTAAAGGCCTATTCAAACTAGAGCGGTACAGCGTATCTATCGGTATACTAGGATCGGTGCGATTATAGTCTCTATAATAAAGAACGTAAGAGATTTAATCGCGTGCCCATCGGGATACCGTTACACAGCGGTAGCGGATACCGTTCTGGTTTGAATAGGCCTTTATATCGATAGTTAGGGATGGGGCGTATCGATATCGATGTTCATTTGAGAGATGCATTGTTTGACATATAATTCGGTTTTTCGATAGGTGGATAAGTCAAAGGCCTTACACGCTAATGATAAATTGTAAAGACCGATTTTTTATTGTCATCTGGTTTGTGTTTACTATTTTTATGAAACCAATTTAAATGGAACCGAATGTTTAAATGAAACCGTTCGTAAGGAAAGAAGTTTGATTATAAAAACGTGACGTTAGTGTGATAGAAAACACTCCTATATTAATTACTGAAGCGAAACCTAATCTAAGTACTGTAATAATTTGTATATCAAATTATATGAGAAACTATATTTTTACTAAACATCGTACGAATATTATGAACACCAATAATACGGTTGCAATTTCTAGGCTATACATAAATTATCTGTATCTATAGATAGTTATGAAATTGAGTTATCTAATACGAAGGTGTATATAAATACTGTGCTATGTATAAGAGTCAGCCGATAGCTAGTGTGACGTCACAACGTTAGAGCGGGATAGATATATGTAATTATAATTAGGTGTAAATTGTAAATGAACAAAATGTTCGTAAACTACGGCGCCCTCTGCCGTCTACATGTGATATGAGCGCTTAGGACTTAATGCGTATGGTATTTATTGCTGTTACCTTTTAAAAACGTAATTAAAAAATTTAAAACGGTTTTAAATAGTACTCTTATAATTACACAACCAATAAAAGGTCTCAATTGTAGTTGTCTCACTTTTTTCTAAACCGTACAAATGTCCATAAACTTAATCTATTCTAGCTTTCCAATTGATTAAAGTTACCACTTTCTCTCCAAAAGTATAAAATGAAAACGCAATCCCCTTAAAATCAAAACAACTTAAGTATAGGTAAGAAAAAGAAACAAAAACTACTCTTTAAGTACCTAACCTAACACATCAATACAAATACTACATACGTCGATCGAAATCCCAAACACTCCATTTATGAACACATACACACAACCGCACCCGAAACGGCGTCAAACGTTGCAGATACGAAAATTCGTTTGCGGTCAAAGTTGGTCGGTCGTAAATTTAAATTATGGCCCGCACAAAATCTGCTTACAGTGTCTTGCTCTCAAGTCAATAGTTAAACAGGAACTACGCAAGTTTGCGTCCAACACTCAAACTGTAGTGTACATCTGAGGCCCGAATTAATCGGGAGTGTTAATCCTTTATAATATAGATAAGAAATTTCGGGTTCAAGTTTGTGTAGACAGGAATGTAGGTATTTAGGTGACATTTGGAAGGATATGTTAAGAGAAGGAGCTTTGTAGATTATATAGTTCTAGTAATAAATAATCAATATAGTTTAAATGTCTTATCTATTGCCTTGTTTTGACTATATTTGGTCAAAAAATTGTCTTAAATATTATGTCCAGCGCAAAATGGACCACCTGAGTATCTGCATTTTTTCTTTTTTTTTTAACTCTGTTTCGGCTTCATCAATACTTAAAGGATAAATATAATGAAACCTTTCTCACTATAATTTACTTACAATTTATTTCAACCACAAAAAGCACAACGTGCAAACTTAGTAAACATTTAATAACACCCGAGAGTTGTGCATAAACAAATACCATAAAGTCGCAAAAGTTATGCATAGTTCGCACGGGAATCGATAGCTGGCAACCCTATCGTTAACAAAACTCCACGGTGTGCTCGAGGCTTTAACTTTTAATTGGTGTTAACATATCAAGGGCTTCGGAATTGCAACATTGAGCACTTGACTTGCTAGATTCTGACACTGAAAATCAATTATTTTAATTGAATTTTGTTGCGGTGCGCTTTTACGGATGGAAATAGTGGCTATAAGGTTAAATAAAGGGTAGCATAGACAATTTTTTGTTTTTTTTCGACTGGCAACACATTAAAAATATATTTTGTTCGTGTTTTAAAAGGTAACAGCAATCAAAGTTAAATAATCACGGTATCTGATACACATTATTTTTAATATTGACAAATTAAGGTAGATAAAATTATCTCATTTGCTTCAAAACATCATGCCATAGTCGATGCCAGATTTGTGAATTTTGTTTCTACGTATTTCGCTCTATAACAGCGTCGCGATTTTAGAATAATAAAAAGGAATATTCTCGAATTATTATTGTAATTGTGTGCGTGATAGAATAAATAGACGCACACATGCACATAAAATTATCATTCTAAAATCGCAAATATGATTATTTTAAGTAGTAAATAGGACCAAAAGTTACCATACACGTACAATAATAATATAAAAAACTACTACGATGATATATACATATTTTGGGTGGATTATTAGTTTTAATAAATTATGCCCTACCATCTTTATTTTAAGTAGCAAAACAGACTCTGTCTTCGCTTTAGATT
>CAJQZN010045763.1:0-11983 GCA_907164685.1 Colias eurytheme
TTAGTACAAATTAATAATTGTATAATTGCGCAATTAACATCTCAGTGTATCTTTGAAAATGTTGTTGTTTATTTACTAATAGCCGTCCCTCAAATTTTTCACAGTCAATTGCTATTTATTTTTTCAAATAAAAGTAGCTCTTTACCTATTAATTAGCTTTAATTTAATAAACAATTGATCGCCACAGATTGCCAAAATTTTAAACTACAATTTCTGGTTTCCATGAAAGTAATTTTAGTCCATCACACTAAAACAGAGGAAAGATCGCTGCCTTTAATCTTGTTAAACACCATTATTTGATTCCCAACCACTACTACATATCCACAAGGCATTTAACAGTATACATCACTGTATAATGTATATAGTGTCCAACGTTTAGTATTGTACTATGGTTTAGTTGAAGTTTCGTCAGTACGCGGCGGCGCTATGTGATATTCATTTATTTTATTTCCCGTTAGATGAACGCTCCGGGCACGCTCGGGGGAAACAAAGCCATTTCCGTGATAAAAGCTATCGTAGGGCGATGACGCGTGAACGGCCTGGACGCTGATTATTGTTACAGATATAATATGGTGTTAGATAGGGTAAAGGAATTGATAATGGACTATGTTATGGTTGTGTTTAATGTAACGTAGCAGTAGTCTTGTAGTGGGAATGAAATTAAAAATATAATATGTAATGAATACATTGTAAATGATTCTGAAAATATGACTCTTGAAATGAAGCACCGTCATATTGATAACTGCATTAATTAATGTCTGGGTGATATGTAATACATAGTAAGGAATAAATTATGTAGCTATTAAATAATAAATATCTTTTAATAAGAAACTAATCAAGAATTCACTAAACTATTCCTGTATACACGCTTTTTTTGCCAAAGTACGTAATTGTCATATCAACGAAGTAGGGAAATCGAGTTCCATATAAAAATACAGTTTTTGGTTTCTAATAAATAGACTTCTGGCTAAATTTTCTTAGTGGTTTGCGTGAAAAACTGTTCGCGCGTATTCGCCCTACCGTAAGGCTCTAAACGAACTAGCCTCGCGTCGATTTAGCGCCCTCGAGTGTATTTGACAGGCGAAATGTTTATTGGCCTCCTTCCTCGGAATCTTTTCGCTGAGAATAATTCATGCAATTTGACACAATGCATATTTATTAGACGGGCCCCGGGTAACCTGACGGCGGATATTCCTGTGACGTAATCCTTGCATATTTTGTTAGCTGTAGGTACCTATTGTGTTGTTTATGAGATACGCTTAATAAGATTGCGTCTATGATTGTTCGGTGCAATGACCACCGAACAGCCTAGTCAGCAAATACTAGGTATCGCGGGCGGCGTTTAACATAAACTCATGCAGTCCACAAAATAACATATTACCGTCGCGACGCGTACATAACATTAACATTAAACATATTATAACATAACATAAAAATCTAACAGAATAATTAATATATAATTTAACAATTATTAATAATAGCATTAACAGTAAAACATTAGCAAGTAAAGTATAACAGTGTTTTGTAACAAACAAGTAGAACAGTGATTTTAGTAATAAATTAATTAGTGTCAATTTTAGTTTAATTTTATAACAAATCCCTCCAACACTAGCCACGCAGCCCATCACTGGGTCTATCGCCCTACAATGATAGTTGAGGTGACACGTTTATATCACCTACTGGATGAAATTTCTATGTTAAGAAAGAAGGAAAAAATACCAAAGCTTTTGTGTACGAAAGCTTTTGTGTAATACTGTTGTTATTTTAAAATTTGGAATAGAAAAATAAATAAAAACATATCGACGAGGATGGGATTCGAACCCACGCGTGTAGAACACATTGGATTAGCAGTCCAACGCCTTAACCTCTCGGCCACCTCGTCTTGTAAGAAGCCTCTCGAAATATTACAGCGTTTCATAGGATACACTTTCCTGTGGATATTTACGTTAGAAATGTAATATAGAAATTAATGGAAATGATGATCATGAGATATTCTATGTTTCTGTATTTATTTCTTTTCAAACGAAGGTAAAATTGTTGTATTTTTGTTACTGATAAAATTTGAATTACGGAGTTTTTATTCAAGTTCTACAATTTTTTATAATTCGTTACTATTATTGAAAATATAACTAATTCTGTAGATGGAAATTACTCAGATACTATAGTATGTTTTGTAGTTGATTACCTTTCACTAGACTGTATAGAAATATCAACAATATTCCGTCTACTCCCAACTTCTTAGTTATTGACAGTGTCGAAATGAAATTCGCGACATCCTAGCCAGCCAGATTAATATTCCAAAGAATTGTAATTATTCACAAGCAGAGTACATTATGTAGGTTTTAATGAAAGAAGTGCGCGTCCATTAGGCGAGGAATATTCATTCGGGAATAATAAGCCTATCTGGTATTGTGGAGACGGCGTCATTTAATGTTAGGGGACTTATGTTTTTAGTGATAAAAAGCACTGAATTGATTCAGTTTTTGTGGTTCTTAATTAGATTTCTTTGTTCACTTTTGAGTGGTCTGACTGCGTTTAATTATGGAATTGTGTAGTTGTGATTTCCTTTTTATTAAGTCTTCTATTTTGCGAATATTCAGCTCGTCTGTTTTTAGTCACTGTTTATTTGTTGGTGTTTTTAGTTTTGTGTACTAATTTGTGTTCTTTATATAAGTTCTTGTGAGTATTTACGTTGTTGTTTATTCTAGTAGGTAGTTTGTCTTTGTCAATGTCTTCTCTGAACGGATGCCGTTGCATGTAACAACTAAATTCTCCGACTGACGTTTCCTCAGAGACCAGTCGTTCTCTATAAAGTGACCCATGTGATCGCCTTTCGTATTTCTACGCATACACTCGACAAGTTCATTCTCTCGAGCGACATTACCATGTTGTTACTACGCAAGCTCATCTTTTATTTCGTTACAAAATGGAAAGCTTACGTGCTCTTAACTACATGAAGGGCCCTGACCTCAATTGCTAAGTAATAATGCTCAGGTATACCTCAAGGATGTCTAATGCTGGCTGCTAACTTATACACAAATTCGGGGCTGTAGTCAACGAAAGTCAGTAATTTCGTTACAACTTTTGTATTATCCAGAGGAGCATAGCAAATTGTCTCGGATATAAAAATAATTTATGTTACAACTCGAACCAACGGATGATTATACTTTTCGAGTTAAATTATACGTTGTTATTTCAAGTGGCCTGCGAGCTCTGTGTTGTGTGTTTACATTGCAGTAATTTAGTTTTATTTATGTATTTTTGTTTTGCTTTTATTTTTTCATCACTGCTTCTATCGTGAATTATAATTTTTCGACTCTCCATTGAAAAGAAAATAAAACAACTGAATTATAACATTATACCACCTATAATTTCAAAAATAAATAACACAGAGCATTATGTCTTTAAAGCCCACAAATAAAACAATACTTTCAGCATAAATTGCGGTGTACTTTGCACATTGGTATTTACAAGCGGCATTGTTACATAAGATCACGTATTCGCACGGGCACCGGGCACATCTGAGCGGTTAGCAATCAATGACAGGCCCGTATACCAGTTGCGATTATCTTAATGGCGCTGGTGTACGGGAATTATGTATTCGTGAGGCACAATCGGGCCAAATGAGAGGCCAATCAGACGCACGGCATTCGAGCGGTGACATGCCAAACCGAATCGATAATTCAATGGTAAAAATTATGGGTCGAGTGTTTGGGTGGATGGGAAGAGTTATTGTAGAAATGTAAATTGCATAGAATATATATTATATGGATGATTGATAACATTTTAATTATGTTTTGACTTAAAATATTTAGTCTTTTATAAAGTTATTATGTTAGATATACCCCTATCCTGACAAGAGCTTTAAATATAACTAGTAAAATGCGGCTCCATTATATTATGTTCGTCTATTTCAAAACTTTCTGGAGTATACGGACGTGATATGAAATAAATACAGCGTTATACAAGCCCAATAAGACTAACGTGCCAATTAATGCAATGTAAATTTCACATAGTAAGTACATGCCTCTCGCATTCAGACCATCATTTCAGCGCGGCTGGCAATTAACAAAGTTTTTATATCCCCTTTGAGGAGGCGCTACAATGTTTCCACTATAACGCATTATGACCACAAACAAGAATTCAAGAGGCCATTAAAGCGGCTTCCTAAACGAAACCGACCGTCCCCGAAAGTTTTTCTATGAGAAGTTTTTACATCAGCCGCGCATTAGCATGTGGGCGTTTATATGTCACATTCGGCCGATAAAATTCGCCGGGTTCGGGAAGCCTCGTAGGGCACTTAAGGCGCTAAAGTATGTCCCTATTACTGCCCTTTCGCGGCGGCTTTTTAAACAACGCCGGGCTGTAACTATTTCTAAATGGGTTGTATGAAAATGTATCTGCGGTGAGGGTATTACATGACATATGTTTTTAGTTTTGTTTCGTTTTTGTATCGGTTTCAGATTGGATTTCTTTTTTGGATTTAATATAAAGTTTTGTGTGAAATAATTTGATGCTGTGGTTAAATGAGTCCTTGGAGACGAGTAAACGCAATATCACTTCATAAATCGTTTTCTCATTTTGCTGTTTAACTTTTTTAAGTCTACAAAGTCTTTTAGATTGTACTACAATTATTATTTATGGATACGAATGGTATTAGTTTTTAATACAATTGATTGGTGATATTTACAGCATACTGAGATTTTATTTAATCTTGTTGGTTGGAATACTAGACTATTTCTTCTAGTTAAAAAGTAATTTTTATGACTGAAAAGTCGCTGTTAGTACTAATTGTTATCTACAACTATACGTATCTGTTTCAAAAACACATTTGCACATATTGACATGTGTTCAGTTTATTATGTTGTAACAGATGATTTGGAGTTTCATACAAAATGCCCTTGATTAGGAGATATTTTTAATTTCTAAACTTTATTATAAAATAAATAGAAAAAGGTACTTTATTTTATTCTTCAATCTTGGGGAGTTTTATTTAAACGCAGATTGCGTGAAAGGCGATATCTAAATCACGGGACGTGTGACGTCAGAGCTTTATCTCGTCTCGACACCTGCCTACACCTGAATTATAGCCCCAGGGTTATAGACCAGGAGCTGGTTGTGTTTATTTTTAGTTTGGTTTAGACTAAACAATTTGTGGGATACAATTATCTTTTGTTAATTAATACGTAGGTGCATTAATGCTTTTTCAAGAACTGAAAGTTGTTGTATAATTGGTTAATTTTTTTTTAATATTTTGCTTTAAGCTACCCATAATTATTGTCCAAATAACTGATTAAGATGTTTCTATTGCAGCAATGCATAACTCTAAAATACTTGAACGTTGTCATTTAATCACACACGACACGTTTGCTTATCTAACTGCGTATTCTACTCTATAATATGATTGATTTTTGTTCATCTTTTATTTCCCACAAAAAGTACATTACATCAAAACATCGATAAGCTCCCGCACTATGAGTAATGGTCGTCAATTCGGCTCACCCTGTTCACGGATCACAAGTGAGTTTTTCTTGCCACTACGAACGGATCGACACACCTGCGCCTACTTCGTGTTTATTGCGCTGTGTGTGAGTTTTGTTAGCAAATACCGAATTGTTGTTAGGCTAGGGGTACATTTGTAAGCATATGCGCGGTCTTTTGGCTTCTAATACATACATATTCGTTAGGAATAAGATGAAAAAGGACGGGAAAGGACGGAAGATTTACACTATAGAATTATTGTAAGACTTGCAAGACAGTTTCTTTTTGTGATAAAATAATTGCGAACTGGATTTTAGATGGTCTTGGTCGTTAAAAGTAGGGTTTGCGGTAACTTAGTTACAAAGTATATATAAATCGAACAGTATTCCAACGAAATAACATACGAAAAATTTTCAAAGGAATACTATAATACTAACACAACATCAATATACCAAAATATTGAGAAATTGAGAACAACACATGTTATCTTTAAATTCACGTGCACGTAGGTATCTCGTCTCGCACGCGGCGTACATATCGACGCGCACCCTAAAGCATTTGTGAACTTATCGCGTCTAATGTTGCGTTATTTTTTGGTGACTGTGCGAGTGATGTTTTTATTATAAAGACGTGTCGGGACTAGGGAAATATTTACGAATGTCGGGCGAACGTGTCCTGCTGATGTATGGGCGTAGTTCTCGTATGGATTGTACTATTTGTTCGAGGCGTTTTTGTAACTATACACTACTGTGTAGTGTGTGGTGGTTTGTTTACGATTGCGAATATTATGATGTGAATGATAGAATGGAGAGGTGGATTTTTTTAAATTATAAAACTTTTCATACATGGCAGATGATGAGATGAGACAAATTTAAGTCTAAGGCTAAGACAAAAGTCTTATATCTTAATAAATCACTAATTTCGAATTATAAATTCAGATTTATAAAATTTACTACCTATAAGTATTTGAATATGTTTATTTTGTGTAAGAAATAGAATAAATTTAACTTAAAAAAAGTAATGTAAATACATTACCTACTTATTAAAGTACTTTCACGAATCCATTACAAAATAATGTTAAACCTTTTAATGCTCGTCAAACACTTTAAAATAATTCCAAAGTAAAATGATATTCCAAGAACACATTTACAAGAACGCCTTTTTATCCGTGTTTTTTTCAGACTCTCAAACAAAGTATTAATATCAAAAGTTAAAATAATATTCGCAGAGACGGTGCAACAATGTAACGAATAATCTACATTTAAAAATGTCATTTTCTTTGAGAACAATCAGAGGTAGTTATCACAAGCAGTCTCCCTAATGCACCTAATAGTGCCGTTTTGTATTTTAAAACCTCGTTATATCTGAGATTTTCTTAATTAAAGTAAAGCTAGCTTTTGCGTTTTCTTTAAAAATAACAAAAGAACGGCGCGAGGTGGCGCGACGCTCGCTATTAAGATGTGACAATAACCAGTTAGGTGCAGTTAAGATAATGAGCTCGTGAACAAAGAAATCCTATCAAAAGTCTTCCTACTGATTGTATTCTTGCCTCGGTTATAATATTAAAAGGAATTCTTAATGCCCCGTTTATCACCCTACTTATGGTTTTTAGTTTAATGACAATTTTATACAGGAATACTGGATAAGTTTTTACGTTTTAAAACTACAAGTTATAGAGTTAGTTTGTATAAATACTTGTTTGTTAATTATGGCCAAAATAGTTATATTTACTTATTTCGTATGAAATTTTTCGAAGAACCTAATATAGGTATTAATACTAAACCTAAATATATATTCCTTCATCGTCGTGAATAGAAGATATATGGAAAGGTTGTTTCTGCGTTGTTCGTCATAATCTTATATATAAAAATGAATCGCAAAATGTGTTGGTAAGCGCATAACTCGAGAACGGCTGAACCGATTTCAATAATTCTTTTTTTATTATATTCCTTGAAGTACGAGGATGGTTTTTATGCAGAGAAAACGTAAATATGTACCACGGGCGAAGCCGGGGCGGACCGCTAGTACACAATAAAACAATTACTTTATCTTCATTCATTACTAGCTACGCTACACGTAGCACTAAATGCGTAGCACTGCTACGAGCTACAATACTCACTGGACCGCGCATCTTAGTACTTAATGTCCTACGAGTTCATCGGGAGTATTTATATCAAAAACAAATTAACGTTGTAAATGTTTTAAGACAATTTTACTAGGATGTCTCAAAAATTCATAATGTAGAAAATTTGTGTGTAAGACAAATTGAAGCACAATTTTAATTTATTTATGTAGCACGAACTCCTTTCATTAGTACCTATAAAACTTTCAGTCGTAATAAACTTATAAAATTTTAAAATAATAATTTCTGTTGCATGTGTTTAATATTATAGTAGACAACTTTTGCGACGTGTAGCGTACTTTTTTATTCATTTATAAATTATTATCGAAAACAATGCGGTTATAGTTTTACTTATAGTTCGATTATTATTTGAATATCACACTAGTATTGCAGATGCACGTAGCAGCAGTTTGGAAGTACTCAGCACAGATAATACAACGTGCTCAATGTAACGGAATATTAAGCTGCCGATTACAGCAGACAACAGTCGTAGTCGACGTGTTGGAGTCGATTAGTCGAAGTCGAGTACTAGTTATTGGTGATATAAGCTGGAAATAAATATTAAAATAATAAGTATAGTCAGAAAAGAAACTATTATATAAAATAAATAAAATTGTCCCAATTCCAAAACGAAACAAAATAAAAATATTCTTGCATCGGCCGGGAATCGAACCCGGGCCGCCCGCGTGGCAGGCGAGCATTCTACCACTGAACCACCGATGCTTGTTGTTACAATCTAAAATATGAATCCAAATAATGTTTATTTCACTGTAGTCATTGAATTTATCCGAACTGTTTACACAAATGTTAATTTGTTAGTTTTATTTTAACCGATATATTTTTTTAATTATATTTACCTACACATTATAGTGCCTGTTTTATTTTGAAAATAAATCCCATTTTATTAATGTGAAAATTCTAATGGACTCAATATCATAACGCTGGTCGAAAAGCCCTTCAAACTCGAATGGCGTCAGCTAGTTATAAATATTATATAAATTTAAAGCATTTGTTCAAAAACTCCAATAAAAATTCAAATAAAACGTTGAAAACTCGTTGATATTAATAAAGTTTTATAATTAGAGACGTACATTTTAATGAAAAATTAAATAAGTATATTTGGAACGAGTTTTTTGCATACGAAAATATTAAACTATTCAATTATTCGTTTCGCAAGCGATTCAAACTAAAAAATACGATATTCCTTAATCATCAAATTCGTTAGAAAACGGTAAATATCGATATTTATTGGCGGAATCCCCAAAGCTTTGATATATTGCCGCCAAAAAACTATTGAAACATTTTCATTTGTATCGCAATTTGCGCTTTTATTCCTGTCCGGACGGGTCTGATCGGATTTGGTTCACAATGCAGGCGAATTCTAGAATTTTCACTGCACCTGGTTTGGAAGATTTTTCATGGCTTTAGTTATTCATGACTAATGCTGTGAGGCTCTCGCTATAACACTATGTAGCTGTGTAAAAATGTAAGGGGCTGTGCAGAAGTGCCCGGCGTTAAAAGCTCCTTAAAAATACAATTACGCCTTCTTAGAAAAACATAATTTTTATACAGTAAGGTGTACCTTGTTCATGGTGATAATTAAGTAGATATGAGACTTCAACTGCCAAGAGACTTTTCTGAAATGGTAAATAAGCGATTTAATATTTCTGTATGCAGTATAGAGTAATGTGCCTATATTTCAGAATTTCTATACTACAATGTAGGTACGTAATGAAAAGCAATCACTCCAAACCGTTGATGCGTTGAAACGAGCAACTGAAAGTAATCCAAACACAGAGTTGATAGTCCACGCATCACGTCAGCCGCAGCAGAACTGAGCCTTTATCAAGTCGATACGCTTAATTTGTTTGTCATTCGAGAGGATCCAACACACTGCAGTAGGCACAGTTGTCGAAACAACGGAGACGATGGTTAAGACAGATTAACAGTTAGTTGGGTTGTCCGTTGTATTGTCTCTGTTTAATCCGGGACGAACGCCGGTTTCGAGTGTCGTTCTGGTAAACAAGTTTAAATGATCGGTTTAAATGCGACTTTGTGGGGCGCTGATGGCGCTTTAAGTGGTGTGGTTTTGGTGATAATGTGGATGGAGAACAGTTGAGAATGTAGAAAGAAGTAAGACAAGGAATAATTGATAATTGATTTAATTAGTCATTTACTTTTATCTAAGTGTTATAATATATTGTAGGATAGATGCATTTTAAATAAGCCATAGTTTCCTTCTTTCTAGTCCACGGTAATCAGCTTGCATATTATTACTAATGTAGTCACAAATGCACTGGCATTTCACGTATAACGCTAACTATAAAGCAACACAGTGGTATTTTATCATTAACGAAACAGATTGTACATGAAATATTTATAAGGTTATATTTGTTCCACAAATGAACAGTGCAATTGGTTAATTAAGTAGACATTTTATAATCAAATTATAATAACTGTTGTTAACTGTACATGAAATTCCACATGAATGATTCGTGTGTGTACGTGCGTTTTTCTTATAATAAAGTTTCATGTATTGTATTTAAATGTGTAGTAACGTGGTACGCAAATTTCGGGTGGTATCATATTACATATACAAAGATGTACGTAACAAAAACAGTCCATTATGTGCAAGCCCCAGAGAGACGGCGCCTAAAATATTTTGTAGATCTAAAGGTGTGTATAATGCGGTAATGTCGCGCAGGTGTTCAGTAAAAAGTCGCTTACAGTAATGGACAGACCGAAATTGTGCACTAGTCTTTACTCCTTCCCTGTATTCAGTATTTTGTTACTGCATTCTTTTTATTTTTAACCATAGATAAAATTAGTTCCGGATAGGCTATGAGAAGATATCTATTTTTTTACTCTAGAAGCTATTTTTGACGATGTCTTCGCAGTTTTTATATAAAAAAGGACAATCTCTCTAATCTATTTTAGCGCTAAGAATAGATTCTGGTGTTAAAATAGATTAAGAAAAGGATTCATTTTTTCTTGATGTTGAAACAGTTAAAAGTAAGTTATAAATAACGACGATGACCTTTAACTTTAAAGTTTCTAGATACTGTGCAGTGAACTGTAGGGGTGACTTGTTTATCATTGTTTTACTATAGACATTTCATTTGATACACTCCGTATAACATAATGGCGGTCTACGGTTCTAATATGATAAACAGCAAAGATTGCATTGCTTGTTTTTTAGCATAACCGATTTTATAAATTCTTTCATTAATAGAAAAATACATTGTGACTTTCTTTTTTTATACTTTGATCAGAGCCTGACTAATTTCTGTTTAAAAATATGTTTTCCAAAGCATGAATTGAATAATGCTTTAGAAGGTTAGTTTTACTTTCCTTACCAGCCGAATATGTCATGTATGCTGTAAAATGAAGTATGATGAAGTTATCGCTTTTAATTTCGTTTAAATGTGCTATATAAATGAGAGCATAATTTTAGAGATACGAATTAGCTCAATGAATTATGTAATTTGAAGCGATTTCATACACACTCTAACGATAGGTACTCCCCGAGGACAGTAACAATAAGCTATTTATTTTAAATATACAATAGAGCGTCACTATTTATTCGACAAATATTTGCAAAAATCAAAACAACGGAGTGGAATACATCGTTTATATTTACTTTTCAAGCTCGGCTGGAGGCTTGTTTTGCTTTCCGATCGTTAATTTTTTATTTTTTATAAAATTTGTTTTTTGTTTATTATTGGTATAGGTATTAGTCGATATTTTTTAATGGATATTAAGGAATTGCGAAGGTATTGGTGGGAGGTATATATAGGAAGAGATGGTCTATTATTATTAAAATGTATGAGCCTAATATAAATAGACAATATGCACTTGCAATTATACATATATATGGAGAAAATGAACTAAAGACAAAGAGCACTTAATATTACTCGGTTTGCCAGTCAGGTAACAAATATTCGTACTTAGTAACTGTTACTGAAGCCTTGTATAGTCAGTTGTACAACGGATAGGTGAAATGTGATCTACCGAAAATTGTATGGAAATTAGCAAGATTTGAAGTGTCTAAGCCTAGAAAAGGTCTGTTTAATCATGTATGAAGCAGGGTTAATCGCTCTATGCATTGATTTGGGTATTGGTTTTGGGTATTAGTTCGTTGTGAGATGTATTAAAATTACTTCAAAAATGATGAGAGACGCGTAGGCTAGATGATTTCCAAATCCATATAACGATCTAGATTTTTTAATTACCTTTAAAGGGCTTGTTAAACGAGTGGGAAATTTCGAAAGAGATATTAATATAAGCATACACATTTCTACCTGTTAAAAGAAACGACGAGAAGAACATTTCTTTTTTATTTAGTTGATAACTTAGCTCGAAATTGTTAATACATCTCAT
>CAJQZN010045797.1:0-26035 GCA_907164685.1 Colias eurytheme
GCCAAGGATATAAGGGAGACTCGCACTGCGGTTGCTACCGCCAAGTGTACTATAGACGCTATGCGGTAAGTAGTAAGAGCGGTCGGTCGTTGACTGCTCGAGCTGTCGCTACAAACGGCGCAGTTGACACCTTAAAGCGGTCGCGACTGCTCGAGCAGTCCGTGTACGGCAGCGAATGAATATCTTTAGTTCACCGCACGGTCGCGGCTTCAAGCCGTCGGTCTCAACTGCTTGAAGCGGTCCGTGTACGGCCGTCCGATAGTGTGCAATAATAGTACACTACACTACACTACACTATGCACTACACTGTACACTTCACTGTACACTACACTACTCACACACAACAAGTTATAGAGCCGGGAACTTGGCCACAGCCAAGTGCACTATAGACGCTATGCGGTAAGTATAGTGACATGACATAGTACACTACACTGTACACTAAACTGTACACTACACTGTACACTAGACACAAGATCACATCATTTAAAAATTACCCTACACAATTTGGCAAACAATTGGCATACAAATTTGGCCTGGAAGAAATCGCTTTTAAGCGATAAGTTCACCTTTTGTACTTCGCATCCAAACAGATATATATTATACTGTACATTGTAATATTAAATGATGTGGTACAATAAATGATTAAATAAATAAATAATAAATAAATTTTTCACAATTACTTACATACACTAGCTGCGCTCTGCGTTTCACCCGCTTGGCTCCGCTCCTGTTGGTCTTAGCGTGATGATATATAGCCTATAGCCTTCCTCGATATGATCTAACACTGAAAGAATTTATCAAATCGGACCAGCAGTTCCCGAGATTAGTTCAAAAAAACAAACTATTCAGCTTTATAATATTAGTATAGATTGAACCGCCTTAAATATTTGCAAATGGTGTTTCATTCATTCATTCGTTCATTAATTCATTCTTTCATTCATTTAATTCAAATTTTATATTACAGGTCAGACAGAGACGCAAATATGTCCGAAATGCAACAACTAAAAGCTAGAGTGAAGGAATTGAACGCGAAGCAAATTGCGTTGAACAAAGAGAAAGCTGATTTGGACGCTAAGGTAAATTAAATTTGAATTTGAATTCAAATTTTAAAAAAAATCAAATTTGAATTCAAATAAAAATTATTCAAATTTTATTTAACCCATTGAGCCCCGAACGGCCCGATCGGTCCACGACACAATAGATTTTCTATTGTGTCTGTGATTCCGGGGCCTGAGTTATTAAAAAAAAATAATTCTAATTTATTTGAAATTATATTGAAATTTGTTTTCGTAACAATTAATTATTGAAAATGTCAGACTTTTTTTAAGAAAAACTGTAATATGAAAAATGTTTTATGCATATTGTTAAAATATATTATTTTATTTTCATTTTACTAACGGTTTATAGAATTCAGAGATAAAAGAATATGATACTGGCGCGATTTTTTCTTAATTTTCATTCTCAGAATAAAAAATAATTGAAACAAATTTTTAATCCCATATCACACCATTTTAATGTATTTTCCTCATTTTAAATAATATTATTTCTTTTATTTATTTATTTATTTAGGCTAAAGCATCAGAAGGCGCCGGTGAAGATGGAAAATTAAGCATGATGGAGGTCACATTGAAACAACTTCGTGAAAAGGTAATATTTAATTTGCGTAGTTTTTAATAAGTATAAATATTAATAAATAATTTTTAATGTAATGAAAATACGGTTTCTCGTATTTCTAAATCAAGTTGTCTAAACATTAGCACTCAATTTCAACTTGAAAATTTAAAGAAATAAATCCGATCTCGTCTTATGATAAAAAAAAATCGATAACATTTTCAAATATTTATTATACATTTTATGCACATGACGTTATGAAAATGCAAAAAAAAACTCAGTTTTGCATCTATTAAGTGTAATTTATAAATATATCGCGTATTACGATCGATTTTTAACTTTTCCTTTAAAATTTTCAAAGTTTTAACGCTACTATTTTTTTCATTAATACGACAAAAAATAACACTATTTATGTATACTTATTTCTCCACAAGGTCGAAGCAGCGAAAGCGATAGTCGATTCCAAACGTTCCGACCTCGAAACGAACAAACAACAACTCGCCGATCTATCAGCGAATGTGGAACAACTCATCGAAAAGTGTAGCGCCGTTTGGCAGTTATACGAAGCGAAGCGAAGCGAATACGAAGCTAGCAGGAGCACTGCACCTGCTGAGGCGGCTTGGGGTTCTGGTGAGTTAGTTGGCTAGGGATTGATTGAGTTAGTTGGTTAGTGAGTAATAAAGTTAGAGAGTTTAGAGTAGTTAAAATAAATAAAAAATGTTGTGTGGTTTTATGAAACCACGGTAAAAGTGAAACTGTTGGAACGGTTCCGAACACTGCTTTGTGTAGCGCATGTCGCGTGACGGTCGGCTGCCGAGTAGGTATACCTACTTACAGTAGCGATACACGCGACATGCGCTACACAAACCAAACAGTTTGAGACGATGTAATAAAAGTTTCACTTTAAAAAGTTAAGTAAAATAATAAGTTTTGTTAGTGGTAAATTTATCCATTGTTTAACTTTTTATTAGTAAGCCCGTAATAGTTTATTGGACCCTTAATTCTCTTATCACTAGAAATATTACTTTGATAAGAAATAATGAAAATAAATAAACAAATATAAACAGACGCAGCATGGGGTACGAATGAAGAAGCGTGGGCAACACCGGCCGCTGCCGATTGGGGTGACGCCGAACCCACTACTGGTGAGTTTTACAGACAGACATACAAACAAATATGTATATATACCCAGACATATAAATGGTCACACCCCATACACACACACTGAGACACAAAATAATGTATGCACAGATGTGTCACATTTATGCACACAAACACAGATAGAATATAAAATTGTGATCTAATTTTGTCTGTAATTAACTTTATAATTTAAATTTTTTCATATAATCATCATCTTTTACATAAGATGCAAAATTATTCAAGAAATCGAAAAAATAATAATGTTAGTTTCTACATTCTTATTACTGCTATGACTGATTCTAACGTGCATTATTATAACAATCTATTAATGTTCCTAATGTACCTAAATAAATAACAAGTGATAACTGCGTCAAAAACAACCGACTTCAAACTTGCACTTGCAACATTTACAAAAATGCTCATAAAATAAAAACTACTGGGCCTATCCGAATAAAATTTTTATGGGACCAATTCTCACACCATCCCGCATCGAACAAAAAAAGAATCACGTAAATCGGTTCAGAAACCTCGGAGTAATCGGTGTACATACATAAAAAAAAAACATACTGGCCGAATTGATAACCTCCTCTTTTTTTTGAAGTCGGTTAAAAATTTCGCGTGCATAAAGTAACTTTCATGAATATAAAATACATATCCTTAACAATACAATACATTGAACATTTGATTTTGATATTTGATTTGATGTGAACAGCAACAGAAGCGGTGACGTCACAAGCGAATCCAAGATGGCGGTGCGTGTACGAATTCGCCGCAAGAACGGTTGACGAGTTGAGCTTACAGCCGGGTGATTTGGTGAGATTAATTAAATAAATATTCAGTACAATTTTCACACACGGCACGATCTGATCCCATACTAAGCTTTCGCTTGTGTTATGGAAACCCAGTAGTTCGTGAGATAAGCGCGTTCAAACAAACTAACTCTTCAGTTTTATAATATTAGTATAGATTAACACCCAGACACAGAGCAAACATCTATGTATTAGTATTTATAGTAGACACTATGAAACAAAATAAAATATAACCTATTGTTAGACGTAACTTTTGATTTAATATTTTTGTGGATGAATAGTTGTCACTATTTCTTGTTTGAACATGCTTAGCTGTCGCATTCGTACGAATCGTGCCTAGGGGCTCGGACGTTGTTTATACGACATTCGACCCAACTACCCTCACTTTGCTAATAGTCGTTGACTTGCTGCGATTTGTTATCAACTACCTACATCAATCAGGTAGCTCTGTAGAATCGCAGTACATTCTTATTAGATTCAAACTAATATTTAACCCGGCCTCGCGTGTAATTTCTTATACTATGATACACACAAACAATGTAGCTTTTTGTTCGTGAAATAAATGTAACTAAAAAATGCTTAGAATAATACAAAAAAACACGCTTTAATAAGATAAAATCATGATACTATTGTATCGTCACCGATCCTTGATAAGTGTACAAAGTTTGAATTAAATTTGTCCGTTTAAAGTCAAAATCGAGTCTAAAGGAGTCGGTTACATACAAACATACAGGTCAAGCTAATAGCGAGTTAATAAAAAAAAATATTTTTTTTAAGGTATTCGAAGCCGAAGCCCCGAGGGGTGACGCAGAGCCCGGATGGAAATGGGGCTCCGCTAGAGGTTGGATAATATTAAATTATTTAATTGACTTATTATATTTTTATTTCATTAATATCGCGTTATAGTGAATGAATGAATGATTGAACGAATGAACGAAATGTATGCTTATACAAATTATTTGTAATTTTTCAGTGTTTATTAAAAATAGTGGTTATTTTTTTTGACTCTATTGCTAATTCTTTTCTTTACTTCATTTACTAAGTGATCAAGAAAACAACTATTGATGGGCTATCTAACAACAAAAGAATTTTTCAAATCGTACCAGTTGTTCCCGAGATTAGTGCGTTCAAATAAACAAACTTTTCAGCTTTATAATCTTATATATAAAAATGAATCGCAAAATGTGTTGGTAAGCGCATAACTCGAGAACGGCTGAACCGATTTCGATAATTCTTTTTTTATTATATTCCTTGAAGTACGAGGATGGTTCTTATGTAGAGAAAACGTAAACATGTACCACGGGTGAAGCCGGGTCGGACCGCTAGTACTAGTATAGATATACTTATTTCAATATTATATATTTTCAGGTCAAACCGGTTGGTTCCCGGAGTCTTACGTGGAAGATTTGACAACTACTCCCTCTGTGTACACAGAAACATTAGAGCCTGTGGAAACTAAAACACAATTGGAGGGTAGGTGGATATTATATTAATAACAAGAACTTTAATAAATTCTACACAAACACATGTTTTTGCGAACACGACCATGTTTTTAAAGCTGTAAAAGTATTTCCTCATCATTGTCATCATTGCTTGACAAACATTAAATTGTTAAAAAAAATTATGGGCAGCTACGACATCAAATAATTACATATTTTATAACAATTATGTTAGGTATTAATATTAATTATAAATTATAATTATTTATTATATGTATATGATTTTTATCATTATCACAAATTTAAACTCACTCCATCTTTCTCCGTGCGTCGGTATTGAAGTATTTATCGTTACAATCACTGCATAAATAACAAAAATGTATGCGTGTACTAGAGTACACACGTAAGAAGTGAAACTTCTTTATGACCTTAAAAATGTCACGAGTATGGCGTAACGCAAAAATGTCACGCGTACGGCGTAACGCAAAAATGTTACACTAAATTTTTGTCCAACCCCGATAAAGAAGTTTCACTTCAAAAACTTAGTTAAAATTACAATTTAAGTTTGTGAAAACATTTTATAAATTGTAATTTAGTTATTGCAATAAGTTTTTTTGAACTATTATTCAATAATTCATTCATCAATTCGCTCCTTCATTCGTTCATTTATTCGTTCATTCATTCAAATGTTTTCAGGTATAGCGGAAGTGCCAGAGCCAGAAATAGCAAGCGATTTGGGTGGAGCCATGCCTGCAGTTGGTGAGTTTATTTTTAATTTTAACCGACTTTATATAAAAGATTATTATTGTTTCTTGGACTAATTTTAAATAGTGTAATATTGAATATGTTATTTAATAATTTTTTTTCTTCCCTGTTTATTCAATGTTTTAAATTATTAGTAACTAGCTTACCGCCCGCGACTTCGCCCGCTTTGTTTTAAACCTAATAAATTATATACTAAAAACTTCCTCTTGAATCACTCTATCTATTAAAAAAAACGCCATCAAAATCCGTTGCGTAGTTTTAAAGATTTAAGCATAAAAAGGGAAATAGGGACAGAGAAAGCGACTTTGTTTTATACTATGTAGTGAAACTTAACTCTCTCTCTAGAAGGCGGAGATTTCTACATAGCCGCGTATCCATACGCTTCAACCGAACCCGGGGACTTGACATTCGAGGCCGGAGAGAGAATAGAGGTTATACGGAGGGATGGGGACTGGTGGACCGGCAGGATTGGCGTGCGGTGAGTTAGTGAGTGAGTGGGTGGGGTGAGTGAGTGAGTTAGTGAGTGAGTGGGTGGGGTGAGTTAGTTAGTGAGTGAGTGGGTGGGTGAGTTAGTGAGTGAGTGGGTGGGGTGAGTTAGTTAGTGAGTGAGTGGGTGGGTGAGTTAGTGAGTGAGTGGGCGGGGTGAGTTAGTTAGTGAGTGGGTGGGTGAGTGAGTGAGTGGGTGGGGTGAGTTAGTTAGTGCGTGGGTGAGTGAGTTAGTGTGGTGGTATGAATAAAAAAGAAACTAAAAAAAGTTGTGTGGTTTTATAAAACCACGGTAAAAGTGAAACTTAGGCACAAAATTATCGTATTTGTATGATAATGACTCCGAATACTACTTTATACCTACTCGGCAGCCGACCGTCACGCGACATGCGCTACACAGACCAAAAAGTTTGAGACGATGTAATAAAAGTTTCACTTTAAAAATTTAAAGTTTTTTAAAGGATTTTAGATTTATTCGTTATATTATTAACGTGATGTGAGATTCCTTGTGACGACTCTCGTTGTAAAGTGAAAAATCAAACAAAAAAAATACAAATAAATACAATTAATATTGCATTATTGACATTATGTTAATAAATGAAATAAAAAAAGAGCGTGTACGCCGAGCACACGTATCAGAAGTGAAACTTCTTCAGCAAGATTCAGATACCAAAACAGTCGCCATACTCCATGACGTGACCTTGAAATTTTACTCTCTACGCGCCTAAAGAAGTTTCACTTCAAACACTTAACGAATTGTGATATTTTTGCAATTTGCAATGTATGAACTCAAACTCAAACATTTATTTATTCAATTAGACTTCTTATAGAAGTTTTGAAACGTCATTACATATTTTTAACATTTACCACCGATTCATTAAATTCCAGAACCGGTATATTCCCGTCAAACTACGTGACAAAGGACACGACGACGGGTGATGAACTAATGTCGGCGATACCGGAGGCTCGGGAGCCCGAGCCGGAGCCCCAAGTCGAGGTCCAAGCGGAGCCCCAACCGGAGCCCGAGATGCCGGTGAGTGAGTGAATGAATGAATGTCTATGTCACTTGTAGGATGTTCCTTTCGTTTTGAAATAAGTAGTATAGGAGCATTGAGTTACATGTACTACGTACTAGAGAGGACATCGGTACTACACTATTTTTAACAGGAGTTAGAGTCAATCGTCTCAAACCCAATTGTTTTTGTTACATTGATTGGTTTTAATTGATGAGTTTATTCATATTTTTTTAATAAGATAAAGAGGCAGAATATCTACAAAGTGTGTGACTCACTAGCGGGACCGCTCCGCCATCAGATTTTGTTTGTCCTCTCTAGTAATAATACCTCAATGTATAGGAGGTATAATTACTACGTTGTATTTACGTTACTATAGAAAAGGTGTCGTGATAGTATTAATTCCCACCGCAGGATCAGTGCGTTCACAGTTTTTTTGATGAAACCAAAATGTTATTTTTTATAACCAAAATGTTTCTTTCTTCTTTCTTTCTTTCTTTCTTTCTTTCTTTCTTATGTATATTTATAACTAGCTGCTCCGCGCGGTTTCAGCCGCGCATTCACATATTTAAGTTTGGTATCGATCCAGTAACACCCCCTACTATTTATTTTTTCAATATTTTCAATGTACAGAATTGACCCTTCTACAGATTTATGATATGTATAGATGTGAAAGTGTTTGTTGATGTGTAAGCTTCTTTAGTATCGTTGTGATTTGAAAGTCGGTGAAAAACCGGCAGTAAAAAGAGCCAATTCATAAGATTTAGGGAGAAAATGAGATAAAAAAGTACAGTATTTCTTATGTTAGTATTAAATTTTACATTCATCTTATAGTCACATCTATCTTAAAGTCAAAATTTATGAAAAATTTCGCTTTTACCACGTGTGAATTGCTTGTTAGACTTATTTGTGTTGTTATTTTATACATATTAATTCTTAGGGGCCTGTATTAATGCTCATAAAGAGTTAAGTTTGTTACCCTTACTTCCCTACCATGCTTAAACATATTATAATTGCGAAAGTAACTCTGTCTGTATGTCATTCTCTTCACGCCGAAACTAATGAACCGGTTTGAATGAAATTTACGAAGATAGATAGAACTGAGATTTGACTAGAACGAGAACTTTGTTTACGTGAGTGAACAGGCGAGCGGGCGGGCGAGCGGGTGGAAAGCTAGTTTATCAAATAATTAAAATAAACATATTGGTACCTCAGCGGGAGCCCCCGGTGCAGTCTGTGGCGGAGCCCCAACATGAACCCGTGGACATAATGGTTAGTTGGGAACGAACGAATGAATGAATGAATGAATCCATACTAATACTAGCTGCTCCGCGCGGATTCACCCCCGTGGCTCCACTCCTGTTGCCCGTAGCGTGATAAAATATTATAGCCTATAACCTTCCTCGATAAATGGGCTATCTAACACCGAAAGAATTTTTCAAATCGGACTAATCTAATCTCGCGCTTATCTCGGGAACTACTGGTCCGATTTGAAAAATTCTTTCGGTGTTAGATAGCCCATGTATCGAGGAAGGCTATATGCTAATCGTCACGCTAAGACTAACAGGAGCGGAGCAATGCGGGTGAAACCGCAGGGAACAGCTAGTAATTATATAAAATACTAACAGAAGGTATTTTAAAATGTAATTAGGGCGGCATTATTACCATAAACCTCGCTTTAGTGCGTTTATGGTAATAATGGTGCCTGCATTTAAAATTATTAACACATATTTTTTTTCGTTAGTGTATTGCACGCCTCATAAGCGAAGCGTTGAGGTGGGTACTACTGTCACTTCGCGCAAAACATCTGATTTTTCAAACTTAAAATGTCTTTATGTATCATACATTGCACTTGTAAGATAATACATACACACACATATTATTAAGAAAAAACACTATTTTTAACGTTCATGATATTTTTGATGTCATTTTTGTTATTTAAACTAGTTAAAAAACAGTTTAAAAAAGTTCTGTCTTGGACGTCCGTGTGTCTGTATGTGCGGATCCTTTTTCTTGTTAACACGATAGCGACCGAAATACTTTACTAATCGAGTCTTTTTTTTTCTCTTACGCTTGAGTATGCTCAAGAATAGAACCCTTTCATTTTTCAGGGTTTGATTCGATGTGGTTTAATTGTTATTAAATAAACAAAAATAATAATTAATAAATATTTATTAAAAAAAAATTATGAGGCGTGCACTTTTGGATTTTCCAAATTATTTAGATTTTATGAGCCCTAATGGGCACCTTTTGACAATAAATTCCTGGTTTCTTTATATGTTAAGTTCTTTAAAGCACGGGCATTTGAAGATATATTTCTGTATTTTATTAACTGTCTGGGGCCCCAGCTGTTCCAACTAACCTTACAAATTTATTTATAACTAGCTTCGGCCCACGACTTTGTACGTGCGTCCGTTTTTCCCCGTTCCCGCAAGAATTTCGGGAAATCCTTTCTTAGCGGATGCCTACGTCCTAACATCTACCTGCATGCCAAATTTCAGCCCGATACGTCCAGCGGTTTGGGCTGTGCGTTGATAGATCACTATATCAGCCACCTTTGAGTTTTATATATCTATAATTTATTTACCTATAAAATATAAATAAATATATGCGATCGAGTTTTTTGCTTTCAAAATAATAATGTTATTCACACTACAATTTCCTTTCTAGAGGGAGGAACAAAAATCCTCAACTCCCATATCATCAGAGGTGGCCAACATAACAGACAGTGTCGTTAGGCCTTCGTCAGCGATGCGACGGGACTCTGGCCGGGACTCCGCTGCCGGGAGACGGGCTAAGGAAGTCGCACAGGCACTTGCTAATTATACGGCCACTAGGTAAGTGTGTACACACATACACATACAATGTCACAACATATTTCACTTCACGAAGCCACACTACACTACGCACTGCAACACTACACAATACTACACAAAGCAATATGATACTATAGTCGAGCCAATTTAATAGGCAACATTTGACGTCTATCAATTTTATCTTCGAAGAGAGGTAACCTGCTTAAAAACATTGATTAAAGTGAATTAATCGATACGGATTTGAAACATTTGACAATCGAATTTATTAATTTATGATGATTTTTATTCATAACTAGCAATGCCCTGCGGTTTCACCCGCATAGATAGCGATATCGTTACAGTGAAAAGTCTACTATAGGTTTAATTTTTAATCACATGAAAATCACCTTTACCCCGTCCCGCACTACGGCCTTTTTTTTTTGTTTTAGTGGGGAAATCTTGCATAGATACCCACGGCCTCCGGGGGAGCGGCCGTGGGTTATGTCGAATTCCTACCGACCAAAACCCCACTGTGTTCCGTCAAGCCGCATATTGGTATAATTCCTCCGTGACCCCCGCACTACGGCCTGCTCGAACAGTATACCTACTATTTTCTGTAGATTGACACTTTTAAATTCGTTATATCTTTTGAATGGAATATCCAATTCTTTTCATTTAAAAAGTATTTTGCTGGTATTGAAACAGTCTATAATAAAACATCATTTAATGGGATAAGGATTAATATATGTGTATGGAAAACATTGTTTGATTACTGTCGGCACTTTTATTTACTTTGAAAACGTAAAAAAGTCGTTGTAGTAACATAACTACTGAAGATGGACATATGGTATCGCGGACTTTCTTGTAGATATTGATCCATTCTATAATACCGTAGAACATTTTTTTGTTCTATCTTCTATAGATTCCGCAGCGCAAGCGATGACATAACTTTTATTGAGGTATTTTTTACACCTTGGGTTACATTATTTCATTTTTGGTAAGGATCTCTATTTTTTTTCAAAATGCAATATAGCCTATATTGCTCAGTGAAGATGCAGCTTTCTAATGGTGAAAGAATTTTTGAAATAGGTCCAGTAGTTTATGCGTGAAAACCATACATACATACATACATACATACATACTTACAAACTTTTTCTCTTTATAATATTAGTATAGATTATTCAATGCATTCGATTATAGATGTCAGATTTCGATTTTTAGAGTAACGTCTCTGGTATTTAAAAAGAAAAAAGGTTTATTGACACAAAATTGTAGCAACGTCAGTTCCTCAATTCAGAAATTGTTTATTATGTTTAGAATGGTTTATCAGTAAAATGAAATCTTAAAATTACTTGTATCGGTCATTATTATTATAAATATGAAATCGTAATTGAAAAAAGTTAAGCAAATGTGCAGTTCTAACAAAACGAAATAGCATGTTATTCTATGTCGTCGTTACTAGGTTACGTTGTTGAATTTTGTTGAACTGTCATTTGTTGCCTATTAAAATGGCTCTACTATAGAATGTATATGTCGCAGGCAAATTGTAGAATTTCGCGAAAAAATTGGTTTGAGACGATTGACTCTCTCGTGATACAAATAGTGTAGTAGCGATGTCCTCTCTAGTACGTAGTACATAGTAACTCAATGCTTTCCATACGATTTTTGATATTCCGTATAATTTTCAGCGCTGAACAACTGTCCCTAATGAAAGGTCAGCTTCTAATCGTCCGCAAAAAGGCCGATAGTGGGTGGTGGGAGGGGGAGTTACAGGCAAAGGGAAGAAATCGGCAAAGTGGCTGGTTTCCAGCCAGCTATGTGAAGGTGAGTAAACAGACACACACATATAGACTACAGGCCCATGTTGAAAAAGTTATGGGTCATTTGAACCACCAGGTGACCTATATAGAACGATATCCTATCCTATTACTATTATCCTGTTACTATTATAAAGGCGAAAGTTTGTAAGTATGGATGTATGGATGTATGGATGTTTACGGGAGTTTTTGTTCAGTTACTCTTTCACGCAAATGCTACTGAACCGATTACAATGAAATTTAGCACACATATTGAAGGATTACATTGTGTTAAGACATAACTTGGATTAACACATAGGATAGGTTTCATCCCGGAAATCCCACGGGAACGTTGCTGGCTTACAAGATCTCCACAACACACTGCCATTTTTATTTTACAAAATATTTCAAAAATTACGTCAAATAACACAAAAAACCCGATTTAAATCCGTTATTTTAAATTCTCAGGTGTTACAATCGTCTGGACGCACTTCAGGTCGGACTACGCCCGTTTCGTCCAAAATGGACGCATTGCCCGCTGAAACTGTTATCGATAAGGTAAAAACATAATAATATAATATAATATTTTAATGTATTTATAAATTAACTAACGGTCCGCTCCGGCTTCGCCCGTGGTACATATTTCGCAATAAAAGATAGCCTATAGCCTTTCTCAGGGTCTAAAGATTATCTGTGCCAAATTTCATCAAAATCGGTCCAGTAGTTTATGCGTGAAAACCGTACATACATAATTACAAACCTTTCCTCTTCATAATATTAGTATAGATAAAATCTATGAAATTTTAGTTTTTAAGTTAAGTGCTAAAAAATAGTAAAAGTGTTTAATGTTTAAATTTATACTCATATTATAAACTGAAGAGTTTGTTTGTTTGAACGCGCCAATCTCGGGAACTACTAGTCCGATTTGAAAAAATTATGTCGGTGTTAGATAGCCCATTTATCGAGGAAGGCTATAGGCCTATTTAGGTTATCATCACGCTAAGACCAACAGGAGCGGAGTAATGCGGGTAAAACCGCGGGGCACAGCTAGTTTTCTATATTATTTATCAATGTTATGTTTTAAGCACTTCTCTGTGATGACATATTTAAATTTTTAAATACTGAATTGTGACTATTTTAAATCTTGCACGTATCTATATATATTTTATGCCATAAAAATGCAAATACCAAGATAGATCCAAACATAATTTATTTATAACATCATTCGTTCACTCAATCTATAATCTTCCTAAATCTTATTTATATTTTATGCTTTTTAACTAACTCGTGTTAACAAAAAAGAGCGTGTGTGCTAAGCACACGTGTCAGAAGTGAAACTTCTTTGGCGATATTCAAATATACCACCGCCTTACTCCATGACGTGATGGTATTGCCTTGAAATTTTACTCTCAACGCGCCTAAAGAAGTTTCACTTCAATAAAATATATACTGTCTTACCACAAAAAACTTTAGACAGGGTTTAACTTCGCGCGGGTTCTCTTTAATCTGGTTTTGTTGTATTTCACATAGACAACTATTAAAGTGACAGCTCCCTGGTTTAAAGTTAGACTGTGTTTAAATTGTGTGACTGCCCATTTGGCTTGGTTGGTAGTAGCCCTGCCTTCCAAGCCAGAGGTCGTGGGTTCGATTCCCACCCGGGGCAAATATTTGTGTGATGAACATAGATGTTTGCTGTGTCTGGGTGTTAATTATCTATATAAGTATTTATTTAAAAATTATATATGTATGTTTATCAGTTTATTAGTATGGGATCAGATTGTGCCGTGTGTGAAAATTGTCCTGATATATATTAACTAGCTTTCCGCCCGCGGCTTCACTCGCGTTTTCAAAGAAAACCCGCTTAGTTTCAGTTCCCGTGGGATTTCCAGGATAAAACCTATCCTATGTCCTTTCTCGGGTATCAAAATATCTCCATACCAAATTTCATGCAAATTGGTTCAGTAGTTAAGGAGTGATTGAGTAACAGACAGACAGACAGAGTTACTTTCGCATTTATAATATTAGTATGGATTGTTTTGTGGTAAGACCGATGCTTATTAACTCATTCGTTCATTCACTAACAGGTGATAGCCCTTTACCCGTACACGGCACAAAATGCTGACGAATTGAGTTTTGAGAAGGACGATATTATAGCTGTTACCGACCGCAGTCAGGATCCGGACTGGTGGCAAGGTAATTTCATTCGTTCGTTTTTTGACGTGACAACGTCTTATAATTCGATAGAGTCGGCTGCACGCACGAAAAAACATGACTCATGCGGCGTTACCTCGCTCTGAGGCGTTCCATGTAAGGCTTGAAGTGCGAGCGAGAGCGCGGAACGAGCGACAAAGAAGCACAATCGGACGTTGTCACGTTCAACTATCGTCAGTAAACCGACTTTACAGACAACCAATTTTTTTATTATTCAATTAGACTTCTAGAAGCTTTTTTGAATCGTCATTACATATATTTAACATTTACCACCGATTCGGAAAGCAGTATCTATGGAGAAGAACCGACAAGAAACTCCATAGTTGCTCTTTAAAATCATGTCAATTTCGTTCGTTCATTCAGTCAGTGATTGAATAATTTATTATAAAGTTACTAATTTATTCACATAGATTAATTCCTTCATACGCTCAATCTTTCATTTATGCAAAGAAATCCATTATGTCGTTCATTCTCCCATTAATTCATTTTTTCAGTGATTCGTTCTTCTATCAATTCATCTAGGCAAATTTATTCACTCGGTTAGGATAATTTATTCAATAAGGCCGGTTGCAGAGCTTGACCGACCGTCAGTGCGTGCCATCGGTCCTGACGATACGCATCAACAATGTGTATGACTAAACAATAATATGACACTAATACGTATGGGCGTATTCAGAAAGAAAGCTTGAAACTTATAAGCGCTTATCGGCGCTTGTCAGCGCTGGTAACCCGCGCAGGAAAATATATGAACATGACAAGCGCCGATAAGTGCTTATAAGTTTCAAGCTTTCTTTCTGAATACGCCCTAAGACAATACGCGTGCGTATGGTCGCTCTAGCTATGAACGGTTTTATGAATTTCCATACATATGACAAGCGCGACTGACGTACGCACTGATGGTCGGTCAAGCTCTGCAACTGGCCTAAATAATTCCTAAACACATTCGTTCATTCATTCAAATATGTAATTTATAACTTTACTAACCTAGTTTTAGCTGCGCTTCTAAATTAACAAATGTATTTAACTTTGCAATTATTGATATACATATATTAATTCTTTCAATTATTAGATCTTTCTTTTTTCAATTAACTGTAATATAATAAATCTACGTAATTACATATTTGGATATTTAGAAAAAAGAAACATTTTAACTGATTTTAAACGCGATTTATTCGCGCGGGAATAAATCGCGTTTAAAATCCGTAAGAATTTTTATGTTCTAACTAAATGTATAATACTCGCGCAAAATCAAACACAAGTAAAATAAAATACTATATATTTTGATATTTTTGTCATAATAGAATAAAATTCTCTTCTTGAAAAATCGTTCACTCAGTCATTCATTCACCAATTTATTCATTCATTCATTAATTCATGTGAAAATGTTTGAAAATAATATGTTTTTCTTTACAGGCGAGCTACGAGGCATGACGGGTCTGTTTCCAAGCAACTACGTAACGAAATTAGTGAATTAAAACTATTAATATTATATTTAATTATAATATTTATTTAGAAATCACTTCGCTTTTAGTCATTGTCATGTTAAAAATATTTAATTTAGCTTGAATAAAAATAAGCTATTTTAGAAAAATTATAGACAACAAAAAATAATGTTCATTTTGGATTTTTAATAATGAAAAATAAGCAAAAAATGCGTTTTTGCGTAATCAGAAATGTACCTGTTTTTCACCATTAAAATATTATAATAAAGCATTTTGTCTTGTTGATAAAGTTACTGATAGCCTATCTAACACATTTTGATGTTAAAATACGTAACTGACAGATAAGTTATAAAGAACCTGTCCATAAGTTGGAACTATGTTATTGTATTTGAATAAAAGTATTATAATATTGTATTCTTTCAAATTTCATTCATAATTTATCTTATATGTAGAAGTTTGTGTAGATGTTACTCGAAATAAATGATTAGAAATGAATTTTGTGTGTTTTATTTATATTATCTTTCCGCTCGCAGCTTCGCCCGCGTTTTCAAATAAAAACCCGCCTTGTTCCCGTTCCCGTGGGATTTCCGGGATAAAACCTCTCTGTGTTAATCCAAGTTATCCTGTATATGTGTGCTAAATTTCATTGTAATCGGTTCAGTAGTATTTGCGTGATAGAGTAACAAACATACATACACAATACACATACATCCATACTCACAAATTTTCGCATTTATAATAATTAGTAGGATAGGATAGGATACCTTCACTCAACTTCTATACTTAATATAATGCTAAAGAGTGTATGTTTGAACACGCTAATCTCAAGAACTGCTTTTCCAATTTCATAAATTATCTCACTGTTGAATAAGTACGTGATCGCTGTGTGCTAAAGGCTATAATGTATGAACGGCAGACGATGCCGGGGCCGATTGTTAGTTTCAGTGTGTGCCGAGCACACGTGATAGAAGTGAAATTTCTTTGGCAAAATCGTTGCCATACTCGATGACGTGACGGTATTGTCATGACGCGACCCTGAAATTTTACCCTCAACGCGCCTCAAGAAATTTTGCTTCAACAAGCTGACCATAATTATGTTACATTTCATGTTAATGTGTCTACACAAAAGCTGCTAATGAACCTACTTTATTTAAAACTAGAAAGATGTTGGTCAAAGAAACACAACAAGCACCATCTATCGGAATTTATAAATTCCAGAGTGATACAAATGCTCATCGTGATAGATCTTTTCATGGTAATAAGATGTTACACTCCGTTAAAAACAAGCCTATGTCACTCTCTAGCCTCATAACTATCTCCAGACACTAAAATCATATCATTAAATCTCTCCAATGCAATGTGAAAGAAAGACAACAAACAAACACGCTTTTGTATTTCTAATCTAATATGAATATGATATTAAAACAAACAATGACTCCCATTTACTTAAAAATCATTAATAAAGAGCATATATATACAATTCTTACACTCAAAATTACCAATACATAACTCTCAGGAGATGTATTTTGACAAAATTCGCGTTTCGTCAAAGCTTAAATACAGCGCTACCTCTTATCAAACGAGAAAAGTAAGCAATAAACAAAAAATATATCAAAATAATATATTAAAATACATTGAGATAATATTACTTCGTAAAATATTAGTTTAAGTATTGATAAAGTAGGTCTTTTTAATGTATGGTGAATGGTATATGACCCCATGAAAAGAATCGAAAGATATCGGAAAAAAAATTGAAAGAGTAAACAAAATTTATTAGTAAGTCAACAAAATTTCATAATAAAACTCAAATCTCAAACTCAATCATTTATTAAATTAACTAGACTACCTTCAGAAGCGCTTTTGAATCGTCAAAACTCAACTCAAATTTAAATCTTATCACCTGTTCAGAAAGCAGTTTCTACATAGAAGAGCCGGTTGGAAATTCTGTAATTACTTGCCCTTTTAAAATCATCATTTTGAAATCATGCAATTTTACATCAACCAAGATAGTATACAGTATACACAATGTGCAGGGTTTTACCAGGAGATTGAGTAGGTACCTAGTACAAAAGCGTAGCCACATTTTGGCGAGGCAAATCAATAATTTTGGGTCGTAGATTAAAAATTTCAAAACGAAAATAAGTGTAGGTACTTCAGTATCTCAACACTCAATTTATTGGAGTACCGAACGACTTTAATAATCTGTGCTACTGTGGGCAAACGTGAATGATTTTCATAATTATTTTGGCGGCGATATTATTGGGGACCTTCTAATACGAAAACCATCACCACACCAGTTATACAGTTCGTAACCCTGTGGTTTCGTACAAAATAGAACGTAAAAATAGAATAAAATGTTTAAAACGATCGTTCATCATGTAATTTTATTTTCAGTGATGTGATTGTCTAGGTAGCTGTTGTAGAAGTTAGAAGCACCAAAAAATAAAAACAGCTTACTTTTAACAGATGTATATATTTAATATTAATTTAATGATTAGGTTCACCGAATCCTACCGAGGCAGTTTTATTTATTATTTATGTAGTTTGATGTGGTAAACATTGATCATAAATACTTATATTGTTTATGTAGGCTATAGATGTAAAGGGGTTACCAGGATTTTATTTTTAGGTCTGATGAATGATGATTGGAAAAGTTTAACTATGAATTTGCTTGTGACGCGAATGTTTTAGTCAACTCAAAATACATAATACTTAATAGGCGCCATGTTTGTAATATTTTTTTTTAAAGTTGTATATTTATAGAACCTAGATGTACTTTATATTATTAAAATATGAATACCTACCTACTGTATTTATTAACTTTTCTAGAATGATGCAGTTTGAGAAGTATGAAATTTCACCGATTTACAAAACCACCGATGATGTCGATTTTTCGTTTTTCAAAAATTAATTATTAACTAGCTGCTCACCCTGGCTCCGGCTGTGTGAACTTATTTATTATAAATCTTCCAATATTCTACAGTATTAATTATTATGCAAATCCGAGCAGATACAAAACCAACAAAACAAAAAATTATCAAAATCTGTTCAGCCGTTCTCGAGTGGTGTAACTTACACAATTTTTTTTATACGAGGAATAGATTTCTGCGTGAAGGTAATGTAACCGTGTTCACAATTTTACGGTGACAAAATCATAGATGGAAGGGAAAACAAATATTTTTTTTTTAATAAGTAATTATGTATATCTCGTAGATTCTAAAATGTCAGTCCATGTCTTGAAGCAAATAAGATAATCAAACATAGATATTGTAGGTTTGATAGGATAAGTACATATATTACTATGTGGAAAATACGTAATAAAACTGCAGCATGATAATAAATATGTACATTTATTTGTTTTGATGTTGAAGATAACATTTTACGGAACTCTAAAACTAAAATTACACGAATTTAAATAGTTTAATTACAATAAAACGTACTAAAGTTCAAAGAACCATAATTTCAACTAATACGATATCTATCTCTTTCCATCACTTAATAATATACTTAGCTAGAAAGAGATGGAGAGCTGAGTTTTTGAACAAACCAAGGAACTCTATTCATCTCTCTCTAGCACAGCATTTAGATGAATGACAGAAAAGGATAGATATTTACAATAAAATATTTTGAAACTTCACTGTTCAACAGTGAACAAGAAATATTTACTTTTCGAAAAAACTCATTTTGCAGAAAACACATGCAAGAACATTAAAAAATAAAAACCAAATAAATATACTCATTGATTTAACAATTCATTAGCCGTCCCGTAAAACATCTTTGAAAAATAAAATATAATCTCATTTGTAATGCTAAGAAATTTTGTGCTGAACGGAAACTATTTCTAAAAATTATTGCTTCATTTACATAGTACATAGTGAAATTTTAATCTAATTTCATCTAAAAAAAACTAAAATTCCCGCCAAAACAAAACGTCATCTGTAAAAATGACATCACGTATGTCAAACTTGAAAAAAAAAATTTATTTTTTCGATTTTTCAATAATTTGTAACAGAACAAAAAAATATCTTTATTTATTGTAAATCTCAGCATTACAAATGAAACGTTAATTAAATAATTATTGCGCTGCCGACGTCGCTGCGTGCTCGCGATGGTCCCGCCAGTGTCTCTCGACGAATTTCTTTATATACTTGAACGATTTCGAATCGTGTTCTCCTATTACATTCTCTACCTAGAAGTAATAAAAAAAACGAATTAATAAAGTGAAAAAATCATAAAAATCGGTCATTAGTTCTTTTAAAGCAAATGCAAACAAAAAATCTTTCCTTTTTAAAATATTAGTGTAGATATTTCATAATCATAATATTTATATATATATACAGGATGTAAGTGGTAAATTTAAAAGAACATAGAGCTAGAGCTAGAGCAAGAGCATTCTTTCTTTTTTTTATTGTAAACGAAAACTCGTATTCAGTGTTGTTCAGTATTAGAACATTGCATACAATCTTTTCGAACGCTCGAAATAATGTTCTACGCCTGTTTACACTAAAAGAATTTGACATAGTGGGGTTAGAATGAGCATTCACACATTTGATCTAAATGCACTGTAATAGAAGTAATCGTAAATAAGTAATCAATTATTTATAAATTCATTCAACTAATTCTTTCATTCAAATACACAAATACTTTAACTCTCTATTTTTCTATTTTATACTCATAAATTTATTTTTATATGTATACTAGCTGTGCCCCGCGGTTTTACACACAGCGCTCTGTTCCTGTTGGTCTTAGCATGATGATATACAGCCTATAGCTTTCCTTGATAAATGGGCTATCTAACACCAAACAAATTTTTCAAATCGGAGCAGTAGTCCCTGAGATTAGCCCGTTCAGACAAACAAACAAACTCTTCAGCTTTATAATATTAGTAGGATATAAAAGATACGTACTTTATAAGGTGGTGTGATGGTGACTTCGTTATACACTCTGATGCTCTGGCCGGCCCACGAGACATTGTCTATCACTCTGGCGATCGCGAGGAATAGCCTCTGACCTTCTGGGTCTAGGCAGGCGGAGAGCGCTGATACCTGTAAAGATATTCTTAGAGATAAGAGGTTTAGAAAATACAAAAATTCAATCATGCAGCTGGATTTAATTTTGTGTTGTTTGTTGAAATAATCCTATCCTATCCTCCTTCCTACTAATCCTACTAATATTATAAATTCTACTTCATACTAATACAGTAGAACTCCAATTATCCGAACTCCGACTATCCGAATCGCCGATTATCCGAATCACAGAAAATTATCCAAAAAAAATCAAAGTGCGCTATTATTCTTCCCCCCGCGAAGCCAGTGTTTGCGCGTCAAGTATTGACTTGACTTGTTGTGCCTACACTGACTTGAGATGTTTAAAAAACAATGATTTTTATTTCTAAACTTGTACATAAGTAGGTACATTTTATTTATATATTTAAAGCATGTGAAAATTTAATGTTTCTTTCATTTAATTCAATAAAAATATAGTGCAATATCAAAACGTAGCTTTTATTCTCTTCAATTGCAAATTTAAAAAAAAAATCCGATTATCCGAATATTTGATTATCCGAATGGGTCCCGGTCCCCATTAATTCGGATAATTGGAGTTCTACTGTATTACAAATGCGAAATTTTGTGGAAAGTGTATGTGTATGCTTGTTACTCCTTCATACAAATACTACTGAACCAATTACAATGAAATTTAGCACACACATAGCTTTCCACCCGCGGCTATGCCCACATTTTCAAAGAAAAACCTGCATAGTTCCCGTTCCCATGAGATTTCCGGGATAAAACCTATCATATGTGATAATCCAAGGTTACTCTCTATATGTGTGCCAAATTTCACTGTAATTGGTTCAGTAGTATTTGCATGAAAGAATAACAAACATACACACATACACATACATCCATCCTCACAAACTCTCGCATTTATAATATTAGTAGGATGCAAATTAACTAGGTCTGTCTCTTCATACCTCCGCTACAGAAGCAATTCAGATGAAATTAAGTAGATATATAGTTTAAGGACGCAGGTATGATATTTTATTATCCCGGAAATCACACAAGAAGAACAGACACTATGAGTTTTCCTAAGATGAAGAAGGGTGATGCTGCAAGTGGAAAACTAGTTGTTTGCAAAATAAGGTTTCTCCATAAAAAGTAGCATAATATAGAACTAGGTATATTCATCATGAGTTTTTAGACTTGGGTAACTTTTCTATACATAACTTAAGGCATTCATTGAGGCATTTTATGAATGGTCACTACTTTTAACATATTTCCAAAGGGAAGTAACAAACTTGATCATGACTAATCGATTACTAGGATCAAATACTTTCTAAGATGATCTATTATGTTGTCTTAAGTGAAAGTATATTTTTATATAATACTAGCTTTCCGCCGGCGGCTCCGCCCGCAGTTTCAAAGAAAAACTCGCATAGTTCCCGTTCCCGTGGAATTTCCGGGATAAAACCTATCCTATATTACTCGTGGATAATGAAGCTTTCGAATGGTGAAAGAATTTTTAAAATTGGTCCAGTAGTTTATGAGCCTATTCATTACAATCAAACCAACAAAGTTTTCCTCTTTATAATATTAGTGTAGACATAGTGGTCAATTATTATTGATATTACAGATTTTATTCTATAGAAAGCTGAATGCAGTGTTCGTCTACATAAAAAAGTATTTAAAAAGTATAAATTTGTTTGATTTCGTTCCATAATAAATCGATGTTATTTAATTTATAAATAAATGGAACCAATACTATAATATAAATAATTTTCATATCAAAAAAACATCGTATTTTTCGTCATTTAGTACATCGTGTAACATTTAAGTTTGTAAAAGTCGATAAATCTTAATGGTTATGTATTGCTTACCAATCTGCGTTTGTTTTCTATAGAATTTCTAACTCGTGTGTTTAGCCTGTGCAAATTGAGAGATTGGGGTGGCTCTGGCACTGTAGTGACTTCCTTTTTAATCTGCACGTCGCTCACAAGCGATAAATTGACGATATTTACATCGTGGCGCTTCGGATTACCACTGGAAGAGGGACATTTCAGTATGAGCATTTTCGTTTGGGGATCAAAAGCTAACACTTCACCCTCGATTTCTTCATTGTAACACGTCCGAGTCGCAACTATACTGCCGATAGTGAAACAGTCAGACACGACTGTGGACATTTTTTTGTTAATTTAGAACAATTTGTTGTGTTTAAATGTTTTGTTGTAACTTCTAATTTCTATCCGCCATGGAGTGATGGCAAATGGCAATATCAATTTTAATGATAGGTTTGGAAATGACAGTGAAGGGATGGTCTAAATAACAACAGATAACAAAAAAGTTGTGTTGAGTTGCCAGTTCTAAAAATAATTGTCTTTGTTAAATATAAAAAAAGGGTTTTTCAGCAAGAATGAACGGTCTATTTTATTTTATGGCGTAGGTTTTGTATCGATTATATCGTAAAAACGTAGATAAAAGCCTTTTAATGAATTAAATCCACGCTAATTCTTCATTATCATTCAAGTTTTTAAAGTGTTATTTATTGATTTCATATATTTAACACAGTGCTTATGCGTTTATAAACAAATGTTGTGATTGAATAATTTTTAGTTTCTTATTTCCCGCGGTTTCGTCCGCAGGGTCACCAGAACTGAAACAGATGTAGCCTGCGGTATTCCTGCGGTAAAAAAAATGTCTAGGTATACTTATAACATCTCTTGCCGATTTAGAGCATGGTTTAATGCTCTAAGGTTGCCGAACACAAAAATTGAAGTTGTGATGCGAAAAAAAGACAATAAAACAAACTTTCACATGTATATTTATACAACTAGCAGTAAAAGCCAGGAACATTAAATTCCTTTTATTGGACTTTGTGTGAAAAAATTACATCCATCCTCTCAACGCTAAAGCAATTCGTCCTGTGAATTCGTCGCTATATACCTATACGATTTATGTTTATTTTTCACGCTTTATGAATCGATTATGGGAGGTGGTCCATGGTAATGGGAAATATTATTTAATTTCACGACTGAAAGAATTCGATTATTAGCGCCTAGATATATAGTTTTTGTTTAAATCATTGAGATAATATTACTACGTATGGAGGAGACACCACGAACAAAATCTGTGCGCCATTTTTTTGCTCTAAGTTTTAAAAATTATTATCTAGTTAGGTACTTACCGATGAAAGTTATTCCTTTGCACTTTTCCGTATTATTTGTGCAATATCGTAACACACACGAAGGCATATTTGATGCGTTTCACTTTAAAACAAATAAAAAATGAGCGTGCAGTTACGCCATATGGCGTATGTTGAGCGGAACATAAGTGATGTAGGCGGTGTCGTCTCCATATGTATATCTCAATGGTTTTTATGTGTAATAAAAACGGATGGATAAAAACTCTCTAAATGTGTACGGAAGTTTTGTATTAGGTAATGTATAAATCTATACTAATATTATAAAACTGAAGAGTTTGTTTGTTTGTTTGAATGCGCTAATCTTAGGAACTACTGGTCCGATTTGAAAAATTATTTCGTTTAGACCATTCATCGACGAAGCCATGCGGGTGAAACCGCGGGGCGCAGTTAGAAGTCACCAAATAAAAAACTCAATTTATTAAAATGCGTATTTATTGAATTACTTCAAGCGCTTAACATTAATGATTATGAGTGTGACATATATTTACATTATTTGTGTAAGGGGGCGTCAAGTATTACGTAACGCAATTTAGGGGGGGTCCTCGTAAAACGTTACGATGCGCTACTGTGGTACAGAAAAGTGCGTTACAAGGGGAGGGGGGGGGGGCCCAAAATCTTCAAAAATTGCGCTACCTACGTAATACTTAAACGCTCCCTAACAACCGACCAAAAAACTATTTTTTTCGATAAACTTCAAAATGGCTATCACACGACACGTAACATAAATATTATTAACTAAAACTACAACTTAAATATTATATTCTCTAAATAAAATATATTATAATTATATAATAATATATGAAAATGAAACAATTTCCATTTGAGACGCATGGTATTAAAAGCAGTAACATCACAGTAATTTTGCTACATTTTTTCTAGATTTTTCTATTAAACTGACAATGTTTTTTATATGGCAACAATTTTAGAATTGTGTTCGGTTATACAAACCAGAAGAGAACAAAAAATAATAAAAAAGAGCTTGAAATTTTGTAGGAAACCAAAATTATACTTTTCATGCAAATCAAAGCAAAATTAATTTATATAAATAATTGAATCATTAAATTATGCAATTAAAAAAACAATTTGTAGTAATTGTTAATCAGATGAATAATTTCAAAGTTTTAACAGAAATTATATAAAATTATTATAGCCCGGGAGCCAAACCAGGTACTTTTACATTTAAAACAAAATAATTGGAACACACCGAATTAAAACCAAAAATTATAGACTTATGACAAAAAGATGAGACCAGCAAAATATACCCACATATAAAATTTTGTTTTTTTGTTATTTTTTTACAGCATTTTTTGTCTATTACATCATAGCTCTAAGTTCTTGACCGTACATGAATAAAAAATACATATATGTATTCAATTATTCTTTGTATTAAAAAAATAAAATTTGCTTCTACAAAAATCTATTATGACAAAAATACCAAGTATTTATTTATTTTTTATTTATTATGCGTGAAAGTGACATATATAAAACCTCTTTTGAGCAATAAACGTGTTGCTATTACAAAAAATTCGTGAAAAATAAAAACAAAATGCAATACCGCTCCGTTTTAAAACTTAAAAACAAGAAAACATTGTGTGCTTATTATATTATTTTTGACATACTTACAACTACGGTATTTTATAAAAGTGATAATTAAAATCAGTGCGACTGGCGCGAAACAAAAAAAAAACAACTGTCAGCTTTTTTCTAAAAAAAAGTAATATTCGAAAAGCTTCTAGAATATTCGACTAATTTTTCGTTTTACAAATTTGTATTTCCCGCCAATCGCCCCGATTTGTATAGGAAAATACAAAAATCTCTACGTCTAGATAAAAAGATTGTTTTTTTTTTGTTAATTTTTAATTTTACACATCTCCCCCTAGACGGCGCCACCGCTGTACAAACTTACATCACAATCTGGAAAAATTAAAACAAAAATATTATTATTACGTAGAACCTTTTATTACTTGGAAATAATTATGATGTTTAACTTCTTTAGACGCGTTGTAAGATTTCAAGGTCGCGTCATGCAATACCGTCACGTCACGGAGTAAGGCGACAATTTTGGTCTTGAAACTTGCCAAATAAGTTTCACTTCGGACACGTGAGCTCGGCATAGACGCTCTTTTTATTTTTAGTCTTATTTTTGGGAAAACGTACCTACATATTACAAAAAATGCATTTAAAAATTTCATTTCGAAGTCCAAAATTAAATTCAAATTTATTGAAATGAATGAATGAATGAATAATCACCTGAATGTATCCAGCGAGTCAGTCTTACTTAACAACGTTACATTTCAGTTCAATATGATCAGTCTCGGCGGCAGCATGC